>PVJA010040000.1:0-18788 GCA_004027025.1 Myocastor coypus | reverse complement strand
TTTTTTTTTTTTTTTTTTTTTTTTTGTCTTTTTGAGGCAGGATCTTGCTATGTTGTTCAGGCTGGCCCTGAGCTCACTTTTGTAGCCCAGGCTGGTCTCAAACTCACACCAATCCTCCTGCCTCAGCCTCCCAAGTGCTGGGATTTCAGGTGTGCACCACCATACCTGGCTGTATGAACAAGTTTTAATACTACTAAGAGAACTCTGCTAGGAGAAAAGCCACAGCTACGTCATGCAGGGGTTTCAATCTCCTCAACTGCAGGGTTTTGTATGGCAGACTTTCACCCAAAGGAGTTTTCTACTTTTAAAGATCTGGAAATTTTTCATGCCCTTTCTGAGGGCTGTTTATGATCAATGCCTTTTTGTTACTGTAGTAAAAGCAGCATAAATGGAGCTGGCCTTGAAATTTCCAATGTTTTAAATCAGCATAAACAATATTAAAGAAAGGAAATGTACTTTATCTCTTCCAGTGCCAAGCATAATACCCAATGGCTAGCTAAATAGAACAAATATTTCTCAAATGGATCAAAAGTATATTGAAAGTGTAATTTACAGATTTGTTTTGTTTTCTAATAATAACAAAATGTAAGCATCTCTTTCACAAAAGAATTGAGATGCATCAAATAGAAGTTTCTACAGAAAGAACATACAAAATATGATAAAAAAGATGGTGAATGTTTCAACTCTTAAAAATTATTACAGTAAAAGACACTGTCATTATCTCCCTTGAAATACAATCTCTTGCTCTAATCACATTTTCATTCCATCATTCTTGTTACCTTCTGGAGATGTTCTGCAAGTTCCCCTTCATGAGTGTCTTTCCTCATGCTATCATGGCTGCTTTGATGTCCTGAACTGATTGAAATGTTTACCTTTTAAAGTCATTTTAATTTTGGGGGAAAAGCAGAAGTCATATGATGTAGGATCCAGAAAATAATGTGTAAGACACACTGTAATGTTTTACAAGCCTGCCTTTCTATTGGGTGGTCCCAGACAGGGGCATGCAATGATCTTCAGTCACACCTCATAAAGACTTGTGACTGAGGACTTTCAGAACAGCTTCAGAAAATGGCAAGAACAATGGCATAAATATGTTCAAAGCAGAGGGAAGAAGTATTTTGAGGGAACGGATGGCAATCTGTCTGTTACTGTAATAATTTTTAATTTAAATGTCCACTGTACCTTTTAATCACCCCTTGAATCGTGAGATTTCTCAACATTTACTGTAATGTTGTGGCAGGTGCTCAGTTAATCAAGTTTCTTGTTTTCTCTAACCTCTTTTTTTTGTGGCCAGCTTAGGCCACTCTGGGGGCAGGGCTGGTGTGGCATGTGATGCCAGGGATTGAACTGCAGTTCCTGCATTTACCTAAAGTTGGCTAAGCAAGTGCTTTAGACTGCTGAGCTACCTTTTTTTTTTTTTTTTTTTTTTTTTTTTTTTTTTTTTTTTTTCATAACCTTTATTTGCTTATTCACTCATTTTTATGGCTGGCTCAGCCTGTGCCCTGACAGCAGAGCTGGCGCAGCATGTGGTGCTGGGGATCGAACCGAAGTCCCTGAAGCCGCCCAAGCTTTCCCAAGCAGGCGCTTTAGACCACTGAGCCATCCCGCTGGGCTCCTGCTGAGCTATCTTGCTGGCCCAAGTTTCTTGTTCTTATTTTTTCTCCCTTCAGAAAAAGATACTAATAGAATAGTAGGTCTCAAATAGGGTTGCTTTCCAAAATACATGCTTTTGAAACCCACTTTCAAGGTTCTCCTGAAGGAATACAGACCATGGCTATATTCTTTCAAGGTACTAGGCTTATTTATACACTTCTGTATTTAAGATGTGTTATGGTTTATGTCTAGTTGTCCCCCCAAAGCCTTATGCAGTCATGGGGTGGGGACTTCTATAGATTGAGACTTGACTCATGACTCATTGGGATTATATGATTTAGTACTGATCTAGAGTTTGAGACTTGATCCATGATCCCTGGGATTATGTGTTTTAAGTACTTCTGGGATGATGGGTGTAGCCTAAGGCAGATAGGATGAGGCGGAGAGCCTGAATGTAATATAAAGAGAGACAGAGAGACAGACTGAAGCTGTTGCTCTCTGACCTCCTGGTTGGTCTGTTGCCTCTCTCACGATTGTTGTTGTTCTGTCACCATGAATTGGATGCTCTCTGCCCTGTACCACTCAGCCTTGGCCCAGCCGAATATGGACTGAAACCTCCAGTAACTGTGAGCTAATAAACCTTTCTTTCCTTCATTTTGAGTGTTAGGTATTTGTCCCAGCAACGAGTTAAAAGTAACTAAGACAAGTTGGTTGAGTATTTAATAAATGTGAAGTATTTATTTCTATTAAATTGCTAGTTTTCATCTTATAAGTGTAGCCATTTATTCTTACCTCCCTCCAATCCTATTTATTTTATTTTACAGGATCTTCAAATAATTTTATTAAAATTGAATAAAACTGAATAGCACAACAATACTTCTATGCTGGGGAGCTCTATTTCGAGGTCATTTCCTACTCCAGAACTAAAGAGTTTACATAATAAGGTATTGAAAGAAGAAAGTCATTTTTATATAGAAATTAGCCTCTTCCCCAACATCATGGACCAGACTATTTGCAAATCTTCATGATTCAAGTGCCATGTTCCTTATGTTTTCACTCTTCTTTTGGTCCCTATCAAGGGGACTGAGTATTTTTCTCTGGCTGATCCAGAAAGCATGAGGATATTGTAGGGCACAATGGTGGACTCCTCATAGCACTACCGGCCCTGGTCCTAGTATGTTGTTCCTTATTACAAGGCTGTGAACAATCTCCTCCCAACTGGGGGAGCTGGAGCTGGTGCAAAGGCAAAGGGCATCAGGATGGGTGATTTGGGACAACTCTCCATTCACATAGACATCTACAGCCTGTTCTGACTCTTGGCCTGTACCCTCTTAACTAGGAAGGGGACAAAAAGTAGTTGAATTGTGGAGGGATTAGCCATGCCTTGGGAAAGGACAAAGATAACTTTACCAGTCCCTATTCCTATTAGCAGCCAGCAAACTGGCTGTGTGAAAGTAGGGACAAATGGTAGGTAGGTTGGAAGAATCATGCTGGTGCTGTCCCCAGGTTCTGTTTAATACGGGAGGAAATGAGATAGCGAAGAGCTGAAAAGCTCTGCCTGGGTTAAAGGAAGTGAGGAAAAGGAAGTTCCCACTTGTGTAGAACTTCCATAGCCCAGGTGCTGGAACAAGGCAGACTTTGCTTGTAAAGTGCTGTAGCTTTTAGCATGGCTGGAACCTAAGCAAGCTTGGAAGAGAGCAGGCCAGGCAAGGAACCAGGCACCACACACTTCTCACCAGTATATGCCCGGCATGTTTCTTGAAGGGGTTCCTGGCAAAGGTGTGTTGGTAAATCTGCCACTAGCCTTTGCCAGCCACCAACTAACTCTTTTCACATACCAACTAGTACCCAATTTATATGAGAGACTATCCTGCTCACAGCTGAAGGTTTTGGACCAATGGAATTTATTCAGAATTGTGGTCCCAGCCTGGGCTATTCACTGGAAGCCACATCCCAAGCCTGGAAGTTTCTTCCTGAGTTAGTAGGTGCTTGTGTCTATCATACACCATGCTCACACATCATAAAGGATCGCAGGAAAATCCACGTGCTAATACACCTGTCTCAGCTCAGCTCTGGCTTACTTGGTGACAACTGTCTTTTCAGAGAACTCATGAGCCAGGTCTCATCCTCATCACAGAACATTAAGCCATGGCATGGAAATATAAAGGGGAACATCACCTAGCCTCAAGGTGCTGAGATTCTGGGATGCTGTGCCCTGCTGGGGAGGGGAAAGATGAAAGGCTTTGAGGTTTGGAGCCACTGCTGCCAATATCAGGGTTGCAAGGAGATTCAGTGGCTATTTTGCTTTTACAGTACACAGCATGCCACTATGCTGGGCCCTTGCCTCTGTTCATAGGTGGTGTTGCTGCTACTATTGTTGCTGCCTTCCACAGGCTCCTCCTCCATTCGTTATATTAAATAATAATGTCTTTAATTTTTATTTTAAAATATACTATGTTTTAATTCCTATTTTGTATTAAGTAAACAGAAATATGAGGAATTTTTCTTTAAGAATTGAGAAAGTGTCAGAAGTCAAACAGAATAACAGTACAGATGAACTGAGCACATGGTAAATCTCATGGAAGATATCTTCCATGTGAGTTTCACTGTGTTTTATTTTACCTTGTTCCTTGCTGTAGGTCATCAGAAGGCAGAAATTTCGGGATAAACCACAGATTGCTCTGGTGGGAAGAGCCTGGAGAGAGCCAAATCTTTCTCCATGAGGCTGGCTGAAGCAGACCACAGGAACAGGAGCACTTGGGGAACCCACATACTCCCCCCACTTTAAGCCTTTTATCCATGACAGAGGGCTCTAAAACCAAGGAAAATTAAAAAAAGCATGATTCTTTTAAACAGGTAGTAAGTACAGAATTACCTCTAACTTAAATTTTAAACAAAGAGAAAATCTAATTTAAACTCTTTACAAACAAAAATTATTTCACACCTTTTACTTCCTTATCCTTAACATGGACAAAAGTATATTCCTTATTTGTTTTTTATTCTGAAGCTCTGGCACTTTTTGATAAGAAAATGTCTGCTTAATAATTCAAAATTTCCTCACTTGGAACCCCCCTCCAGTCCCTCTCTCAGACAGGAGCTTTTTTTTCCCTCAATAAATATGTTCTGCTCATTAAAAAAAAAAAAAAAAATCAAAATTTCTTGCAATTCAAGCAGAGGAAAGAAAATGTTACGCACTTTTCTTCTAGTCTCACTGAAATATCTCAACTAAAGTGGATACATAAGGGGGACAATAATTTGCAAATATGACAAGCCATTTATACGCAGGATGGTAAAAAAATATTATGACCACATGACACAGGAGTGTTCCCTCAACTCTGAGTTCCTGAAGACAGGGGACACCATTGACTTCTCTACGTGCTAGGGGTAGAAGCTTCTTAGATGATGGGTGAATGGAAAAGTGTTTAGTGATGGAGCCTTATCAGGAGCACTAGAACAGGAGATGCTCTAGAGCATACTAATAAGTCCTAGAGAAGAAGTAGTAGTCCAACTATGGTAAGCTGTGGCTACAGATGTGAAAGAAGGTGGCAGAAAAGGTACCCACACACTTGCCACAGACAGCAGCAGCAACATTTCCTTAGATCCCAAGGAAACTATCATGAAGGAATTCAGAGGGAAGAAACTATAACCTTTTGGAACCTGCCCAATAATTCTTCTTCCCTTTGGTTGTTGCTATTTTCCTTTTTGACTATTTTGAATTTTATTAACCTTTTAAAAATGGACTTTCTTTGTTTTATATGTGTAAGAGTTTAGGTATTTCAACTTTTCAAAGACTTTTGGTCTAATAAAAATAATATACTAAGAAAATTTCAGTTATTTATTTTTAGTGCAGTTTGCCTATGTCACTCTTCAAATGAATGAAAAGAGAAGCATCATTGATCTGCATACCATGTTTTGAAAACGAATGGCAAGTAGGGGCTTTACTACATCTGTCAGACCGGCTAGGTAGTCTGAAAACACTGAGCACCTTTGGAAAAGCTGAGAGACATTAGGAATGTCTATGTGGGAGCAGAGAGGTCAATGTCAGCTACTCTGGAACAAGTTCTCTTTTTAAAGTCTTTGCTCCATCACTATTAAAGTTGAGACAAGTTATGATTTATCTCTCATAATTCCTTGCCCCAATATTCCTTTCATGTGTATTTCAGAGTTTAGTTTTTTTAAATTATTACATATATAGATACACTGGCAACTGTTTTATAGCACAGTTTGCATAGAGGAAGGGTTTTATTTAAATGCTGTTCATACAGTTCTAAGTGTTTCCACACAAGCATATCTGGGTCATCCAGATAACCCCCTGGGCTGTGCTTGGACACAGAGCTTGGGGCTTATGTTGGCATTCTGAGCAGATGCCATGAAGGCCTAAGGAGTCAGGAGGCAGTGACTATGTGGAAGGTTTTTCAGTGGCTCAAATACAGAAATACAGTGGGGTAAATGCCAGTCAGAAGCACAAGCAAGCACAACTCTAAGTAATCTGTCTTGAAAAGCACCAAATTTAGAAGCAGTAAGTGCCACTATATATGAAGAATCATTAAGGAGCAAGGAGCCAGAGACACAAGGATGAGCAAGACAGGCAGAATCCTTTCCCCACAGAGTTCTGTGCAATGCTGATGGAAGACAGACAAACAGATACTATACAGTACGATAGGTGATGTGGTTAAGTGCTCTGAAGCAGAACAAAGAAGGGGACTAAGAATGGTAGAGCCCCTACCAGAGGTTCTGGGGTCAGGGAAGACTCTCAGACCTGTCTGAACCCAAGCAGAGTCCTAAGGATATCTCTTATCACAGGGAACAGTGAGTGTGAACTTCTTGAAGTGGGGATCAGCAGTTTGGTACCACATTCTCACTATAGTACATACATTGCTCAGTTCCTCTATCCACACCAATGCAAATAGCCAGCTATACAAATAAGTACAGTAGTAAACTAGATCATAGTTATTAAGTTTGCTGGATGTACTGTTAAATGATTTTGACAGGTTAAAATAATGGATTAAATTTAAAAATAATGACCTTGATAATGATAGTAGTTCAAATTATTTTTGAACCAGGTCAAACTTTTGGCGCTTTGACTTTAGTAAAACAATACTGTCTTATCACATAAATGTTTTCTAGTTGAGTTGTGTAGCTAGAGGTGGTAGTATACACCTATAACTCCAGTACTCTGGGACTCAGGCAGGAATATTCTACATTTAAGCTTAGTCTGGAAAGCTTAACAACTTAGTAAGAATTTATCACAAAAGAAAAAGAAAAACAAAACAAGCAAACAAAGAAAACTGGGGAAGTATAGTTCAGTGCAAAGGCCCTGGGTCCAAGTCCCAGTATCAGAAGAAAAAAATTTTTTAGTTAAATACATTTTGTTTATATTTAACATACACATTTGATATAAAACCTTCATAGCTAAGATTCTATCTCTTATATTTAAGTAATATTATTACTGGAAACTTTGTGAGTGAGCTGGAAGCAGGCTGCACTCACAAGTCATTCCAGAATAGTTGGAAAATAATTCAATTTCCATTATCTTAGAAAATATCAAGTGTCTAGATATTATTTCACCTAACCAAGGAGGTAAAAGACTTCTACAGTGAAAATTATAGAATACTGAAAGAAAGAAACAAGAGAACTTAGAAAATGGAAAGATCTCTCTTGTTAGTGGATTGGAAGAATTAATGTGAAAATGGTAAAATTGTTAAAACACTACAAATTCAATGTATTAAAATACCAACAACATTCTTCACAGAGCCAGAAGAAATACTCCTAAAATTTATATGGAATCAGAAAAGACTCAGAATAGTCAAAATAACCCTTAGCAAAAACAGCTGAGTGGAAGGCATCATAACACTGGATTTTGAATTATACTATACAAGCACAGTAACAAAACATGGTACTGATACAAAAATAGCCAAACTGACCAACAGCATGGAGAAGAAGATACAAACAACCTATGAACCTACAGCCATAAGATTTGAAAAGGGGGCCAAAAATACAAATGGGAGAAAAGATGGCCTCTTTAGCAAATGTTGCTGGTAAAACTAGATAGTCACTTGCAGAAGATACAAACTAGACTCCTATCTTTCACTCAGTCTTGGTTGCTTTTCTTTTATAGCTAAGTCAAAACACCTTGACACCCAGAGTTAGGGAAGAAAAGGTTTATTTAGCTCACAGCTTGTGGAGGTTTCAGCCCATACTCAGGTAGCTTCAAGGCAGGGGACAACAGTTCATGGTGGTGGAAAACAGTAAAAGTAACAAGAGCAAAAAGGAAGGAGTGTGTGAATAGTCTTCATTCTTTTCTTTATTTTGTATGCAGGCTACCCACCCTAGGGTGGGTGTAGCACTCATACCTGTAATCTCAGCACTGAACCACGAATCAATCACAAATTCCAGAAACTCACCCCATGACTGCATGAGGCTTTTGGGGGACATCTAGATACAAACTATAACATACTCTGTACTAAAATCAAATGAAAAATGGATCGAAGACATAGATATAGAACCAAAAACTTTGAAATTTCTGGAAGGTAATACAGGAGAAACATTTGAAGCCATGGACACAGTTGATAAGACTATAGTATATCAACAAAAATCAACAAATGGGACTACATCAAAGTAAAAAGCAAGAAAACGAGTGAAGAGACAACTTACACCATGTGAATAAATCTTTGCTAGCCACTATTCTGATAGCAGGTTAGTCCATAGAATATACAAAAAACTAAGGAAAATTACCCCTCCAAGTCAACATACTTAGTCAAAAAGTTGGAAAATTCGCTGAATAGATGGTCCTCAAAGGAAGAAGTACAAATGGCCAATAAGTATAAAAAGAAGTTCGAACTCTTTGGTCACTAGGGAAATGTAAATCAAAACTACTTTGAGATTTCATCTCACCCCTGTCAGAATAGCTATCATCAAGACTTCAAACAAAGAAATGCTAATATGGATGCTAGAGTAGGCCTGTAAACTGGCACAACACTATGGAAATCAGTATGGATATTCCGCAAAATCCTAAAAAAATTCTACATTGAGTTAGCTATACTTGAAAAAATTAAAGACCACATACTATAGTGACACATGCATGTCCATGTTTATAGCAATACAATTCACAATAGCTAAATTGTAAAAAGAGCCTAGATATCCATCAACAGATAAATAAATGAATACTACTGATTCATAAAGAAGAATGAAATCATTCTTTTCTCTTGCTTGCACAATCCTAATGTGCTACTTTTTTTGTTTTGTTTTATTTGTTTTTTTTTGAGACTGGGTCTCACTATGCAGTTCAGGCTGGCCTTGAGCTCACTTTTTTTTTTTAAATAATTTTTAAATTATATTTATTAATTTTTTTCCTGTTTCAGAACCTTTGTTTATTCACTCATTTTTATGGCCGGCTCAGCCCACCCAGAGGGCAGGGTTGGCACAGCATGTGGTGCCAGGGATCGAACTGCGGTCCCTGAAGCTGCCTAAGCTTTCCCAAGCAGGCGCTTTGGACCACTGAGCCATACTGCCGGGCCCCATTGAGCTCACTTTTGTAGACCAGGCTGGTCTTCAATTCACGCCAATCCTCCAGCCTCAGGTTCCCAAGTGCTGAGATTATAGGGGTGTACCACCACGCCCAGCTCTAGTGTGCTACTTCTCAGGTAATAACCTCCCCCTCCCTTCCCTAGAGACACTATTCTGACATAGCCATCCTTTTCCCTCTTAGCTCTCCAGGCTCTGTCTTCTTGTCCCTGGAGTGGCATTTACCAAACAAGGCATTGCTTTAGCTGCCTGGGCCTGTCCTGTTCATATCTCTAAACCAAGGCCATTAGTTTCTGTGTTTCTAGAGTCTGGGTCTGGCACTGCAGGAGTTGTAACACAAGTTTTGCTGAACTCTATTGAAATCCCAAAGACATACCGGGTAAGTGATTTCTTTGACTTGTTCCCGGGTCTCTCGGAAGGCAAACTGCACCAACAGCCCGACAGCAGCAGGAAGCTCGCCTTCAATGTTAAGCTTGCCTCCCGGTCTGCTGGCATGGGCTGTGTGGAACAGCTGGCGTGGGGTTTGTCCATAGGTTTTTATCATGGTTTCTAGTGCTCGTCTCTGAACTGGATCTTCTACTGCAGAAACATCCATCCCAAAATATGTCTGTAGAGTAATAAAGGACATGAAGTATGTAATATGACTAGAAAGTAAGACTTGGTAAAAACATCAAAGGGAAATAACACTTTGTTTTATTTTGTAGGCAATGGTTTTACTCTTCTCTATTTCAAATGCAAATGATTTAAAAAATGCTTTCGTCAGGCTAGTTCTCATTAATACTTTTACTGAGATTAGAATAGGAATAATCAGTGCTTCTGACGAGTGACAAAAATGATATATCTTACCTGATTGGAGCCTATTAGGTATGTTTAGGACCTGGGAACAAAGATTTCATGTATAATACTAAATTCCTAAAGTTTTTGTTCAAAGTGATACATAGGAAAAGGCAAAAAGAATTTAAAATGCAATGCTGGCAAGGAGTCCAAAAGTAAATTTGGGTTTTATGTATTTATTTATTTAGTCTTTTTGAGACAGGGTCTTGCTATGCAGTTCAGGCTGGCCTTGGGCTCACTTTTGTGGCCCAGGCTGGTCTCAAACTCACACCGATTCTCCTGCCTCAGCCTCCAAGTGCTGGTATTACAGGCATATGCCACCATTCCTGGCTTAAATTTGGGTTTTAATAAAAAATTCCAAACTCTTTAATATTCAAAACTCATTAATATAAAGGGCATTATCACTTGCTGGGTCTAGGGGTTGCCACTGTGTTTCCTTCTCTGCTGCTAAAGCTAGCAGTCAGTGTCACACCTGCCACATGTTATACTTTTAGCACTGAATTCATTACACCAGCCTTTACTTGCAAGTTCAGATATAACACTCCTCTAAGTGTCAAAATAAAGTTTTGAAGATACTCCAGAAGTTAAAAGTCTTCATCATTACTGCCCTCAACCCCTACTCCAGCACCAAGGATCAAATGTGTACTAAAATGCTTACCTAAGCAGAGCCATGCAGAGGGTTACTTGACTTCTGTTTTTAAAAATTAAATGAAGGTTGATATTTTTAAGCCTATTTAAAAATGGTGTTTCTTTACATTCTATGGCATCTGTGTATCAGCGAGTAAAAAAAAAAAAGGACTTTCTTTCTTTTTATCTTTTTGAGACAGGGTCTTGCTCTGCAGTTCAGGCTGGCAACTTGGAATAATTCTCCTGCCTCAGCCTCCCAAGTGCTGGGATTCTAGGCATGCACCGCCATGCCCAGCAAAGTCACTTGTATATACTTTTAAAAATGCTAACACTGGGGACCAGCGCGATGGCTCAGTGGTCTAAAGCTCCTGCTTGGGAAAGCTTGGGTGGCTTCAAGGACCGCGGTTCGATCCCTGGCACCACATGCTGCGCCAGCCCTGCTCTCGGGGCGGGCTGAGCTGGCCATAAAAATGAGTGAATAAACAGACAAAGGTTGTGAAACAAGAAAAATAAAATAAAATAAAATAAAATTAAAAAAAAAAATGCTAACACTGCCCAGGGTGGAGGCTCACACCTTTAATTTCAGCACTTGGGAGGCTGTCAGGAGGATTGGTACCAGTTGGGCTACAAAGTGAGCTCAAGGCCAGTCTGAACTGCATAGAAGACCCTGTCTCAAAAAGACAAAAAAAAAAAAAAAAAGCTAACACTGAGGGCTGGCCAGATAGCTCAATGGATACAAGTGCCTACTTAGGCAAATGTGGGCCTACCTAGCAGTCCCTGCTCCCAGGAGCACAGTGAGATGGCGAGAAGGCTGGGTGTGGTAGCATACACCTTAATCTGTAATCCCAGTGCTTGGGAGGCTGAAAATAGGAGAATTACTAGAAGCCCAGTGTACATATTGAGGCCCTGTATGCCCTGTCCTAAATTCATACCAAAAGAATGCTAACATTTATTTGTATTTAGTTAGGTGGCAGGCATTATACTACATGAATTTAAATCCTCATATATGCTTGGCTTTATGATTCAGTTTATAAATGTATACATTTAGCTACAAAGAAGTTTGGTTATTTGCCTAAGGTCACAAGATAGTGGTAGAGCCACATATGAAGATATGAACACAATTCTGGATTCACGGGCTATGTTTTTACTTATTGTTCTTACTGTACCCCCAGACTGAATTTTTCCAGCTTCTTAGAACAACAACAGTATAAGTACAGCCTTTTAAAAATACTGAAGTCCCCAAAATTGGTAAAAGGAATTCTAGTTGGATGGGAACTATCCTGTATATTTAACTCTACAAGTACTTTCTTCCTCCTTCTCCTTCTCCCCCTCCCCCTCCTCCTCCCTCTTCTTTTTATCTTTTTGAGACAGGGTCTTGCTATGCAGTTCAGGCTGGCCTTGAGCTCACTTTTGTAGCCCAGGCTGGTCTCGAACTCACACTGATCCTCCTGCCTCAGCCTCCCTAGTGCTAGGATTACAGGCATGTGCCACCATGCCCGGCATTGTTCTGTTTATATTGAACTATATAAGGGAGTATTAGGAATTATCTTTCTCCTCACAAGTTACCTTTTAAACCTACCATTCCCTGAAACTTTTTATTGTGTAGGCCTTAAATGAACCTGACCACCAGGTCCAGGCTTATCCGTCCTACTGTTCCTCATAATCCTATGTATCTTGTTTGCATCCCTAGAGCCCAGCAAAACAAATGTTTCCTAAATAGGTAAGTTTCTTTAAAAAAAAAAAAGTACTCAAACTTTATTTTCTTAACAATATTACATAAATGAACCCAAACTAAAACAGATACATACATGTACATCTGTATAATACATTACTTCCAAAAGACAATCTATAAAAGTAAAAGTAAATGGTTTAACAAAAGGGATAGGGTAGAGTGCTTGCCTTGCATGTGCAACTTTGATACCACAGAACAACAAACAAAACCCAGAAGAATTCTGGGTAAAAACAGTAACTGTTAGCCAGGGAGATAGCTCACTAAGTGCCTGTCTGGCAAGCACAAGAACCTGGATTTAATCCCTTGTACCACATGCCGTGATAGTCCTAAAACCCCCTCTGAAACTGGGCATGGTGATGCATGCCTGTAATCCCAGGGTTTACAGTGAGACAGCAGGATCACTAGGAGTCTGAGCTTCATAGTGAGACTCTGTACCAAATAAATAAATACTTTTTTTTTTTTTTTTGTCTTGTTAAGATAGGGTCTCACTATGCAGTTCAGGCTGGCCTTGAGCTCACTTTTGTAGCCCAGGCTGGTCTCGAACTCACACTGATCCTCCTGCCTCAGCCTCCCAAGTGCTGGGCGTGTGCCACCACACCCGGCTTAACAAATAAGATTTTAAAAGTCACTTACAGCAGGATGGAAAACATTGATGGCTTGAACAGAAGCTTTCCCCTTTTGCTTATACCCAAACACCAAATCAATCCAGTGACAGATATTCTGAGACACATGGTCAGACTCCAGAGCCTGTCGGTGGATGAGGACAAAAAGACGAGGATCGTTGCGTGCCCAAGGAGGAAGATTGACATGATTAACCCGCTCACCATTCTGACGCACACCAAAATCAAAACCTGAAGGAGAAAATGAATACAAACTGTGAGCTCCCCCAAATCATGTGAGATCCATTCCACCAACAGAGCAGGCCTTATGAGTTCTAGGAACAGCTGACTATATACTGCAACCACAGAAGAAAGGAGGATTTACCTTCTTAGTAAGAAATATCATTGTTCATCTATTTTTTTCTTTACTGATAAGGACAAATGCTATCCTAATTATTAAAGTTGAAATCCTTCAACTTATCCTTTTAGCACTTTATAACATGATGAAGAAAAAGCATAAAAAAGCATTATTGTCACTGAGTTCTAATATTCCAACTAATAAAATCTTCAAGAGGGGGCCTGGAGAGATAGCTCAGAGGAATAAGCACTGACCTAACAAGTACAAGGACCTGAGTTCAGTCCCCAGCCCCACATGCCAGGTGTGCTGTCTCAGCCCTGGATGCAGTATAAATACAGGTTTTAAAAAAAAACAAACTTCAAGAGTTATGGTAAATGCTAAGATAGTCATTCAGTTATAAACTTGGTTAGAATCAAACAAAGATTACATAGAAACATTTTTGGATGAATGGTATCAACATTTTAATAAATTTAAAACTATATTTAGTAAATATTAGTGTTCCAGGGATGAAGCTGTAGCTTCAGGGAGCTCCAGGCACCTGGGTGAACACTGCAAGAGGATCACTGTGAGCCTGAGGCCACCCTGGGCTATACAGAGGGACCCTGGTTCAAGAAAGCAAGACCAAAGCATCAAAACAAAATTAATTAACAAAATATTAATGTTCTATAGTTTAAAAACTCAACTAATATAAAGAATACACAACTTTAGAATGATTTTCTATAGTCTATTAATTTTATGGTATGCCTATAGTCTCATCTGACTTCCCTTCTACCAGGCCATGGACAGGACTACAATATATAAACAGGTATTGTTGTGGGCTGCATATAAAGTATGATACAGTGCATGTGTTTGAAACTTTTTAAAATATAATTTAACTTGCTATTTTAAGAAACAACAGAGGTCCATTTTAAATAATAAAACTTACATGGCTGCTTGATAATAATAAATATCTGATTCACCTACACACAGGTTTCATAGGTTGAAACACTATTATCAGTAATTGCTGTGCTTTGCTTGCTAAATTGCACAAGTGCAAGTAACACTTGACAAATCTGAGTTTTGATACTACTAACCACAGTTTCCACTACACTATTCCCTTACACATGAGCTCCATACAATTGAATCAAGAAGAAAAAAAATCACTAAAATTACATAAGAATGTTAGAAGTTTATGATCATATGTGTTGCATTGATAGCTGTCCAGGGTTAACATGACCTTTGGGAGACAGGTTGGACATACTCATACTAAGCATGCCTTCACCAACAAAATAATATTAACACATCAAGTAAGATGGTTCTTTTGGGATATAATTTAATTGACTAGCTCACTAGTGTACACACACAAAAAAAATCTTAAAAGTATTTATTTTTAAAAACTGCCCTAAAAGAAGTAATTTTAAATAGAAAATGTTTTGGTATTACATTTTATTAACATACAAACCAAGCCCCATAACAACAAAAATTAAAAAGGATGTCTTAAAAGCTGATTAGCTCTATGTGAAATTAAGTGGTTGTACACAGGAGTGTGTGAACACAGAAGAATCTTCACTGATTTGGAAGTATTTTGAAATGATACAATGTGAAACATAAAATGAGGCCTTTATCAAAGTCAAACTGGCTATGAATCTCAAGGAGCCTGAGGTTCTCCTGCAGAGCAGCTGCCAGTGGCCTTAGCTTGGCTAAGTATCTGTAGAACTCCAAGGAGCTCTGGGAGAAGCAGCAAGGTTGATTTACTTAATCTAAGGGAAAGCTGGAGAGGCGTTGGAAGGAGGGAGTCTCCATAGACTCAAAAATTTCCAACTTTTGGGTGCCCTGGGCACATTATATGTATAGATCGTCCACTCAGCAGATGATTGAGAGAAAATGAGAAGAATGTTGATAGGGAGACACATGGTGAACACTATAGACAATTGTACAGTATTTTCAGAAAATGGCTATAACATTTCCTATATACCTTTCCAGAACCTTGCTATTCTCTCAAACAAAAGTATTCTATGAGCCAAAATCCCTAGGGTGAACTGTTCCTTATTTCTGACCTGCAAAGGCTGTGGCAGAGGATAAATTTATTGCCATTTTAAGATACTAAGTGTTGGTGTTATTTGTTATGCTGACTTATGTTATCAGGATATACATAGAAGATGCTTCTATCAAAGAAAACAAGCAATAGATTTATTGCTCAAATAATACTTACCAGTTATGTTTGCAGGTACAGATTTACCTGTGTTTGATGTATTAAACTTTTTTTTTTTTTTAATCTTTTTGTGTGTGTTAGTGGCTCAGCCAGCTCTGAGGGCAAGGCTGGTGCAGCATGTCATGCTGGGGATCGAACTGTGGTTCCCTGTTGTTGCCTAAGGAGGTGCTTTAGACCACTGAGCTATCTTGCCAGCCCACAGGAAAATTTTCAAATCCTTAGTATCAGCAATAAATTAAATTATACATTTAAAAGAATTCTCTTATTTGGGAGTTCAAATATTAGGACTTAAAAAGCTATGCTTATGGGGAAAAAACTCTCAGAAATATAAAATGAAAATGATTTACTAGTATACCTTCACGGTTAACTAAGAACTCAGGAAGATAGAAAAATTCTGGGATAAGTTCTTTCACATCAGTCATAGATTCAAAAGATGAGAGGCGCCAAGTTGTATTTGTAGAATGAAAAGTTCTGTCTGGAATGTCAAAACTTTGATCTACAAAGAAATACAAATAATGCAATTAAGATACAAAGACATAATTCCATTTGAGAACTGTCACAGCTTTTGCTATTTCTAAAAATTCAAAGTAATAGTGATTTTGCCCAGAGTTTCAGAGATTTTTAATAATCTTAATGTTTTTATATTTTATAATATTTTAAAACCATATTATATTACTTCCATCTGTATTATTTCATAATACATATAACTAGATGAATTTATATTATTTGTTTGATTAATTACTATCTTCTATTCAAGTAGGATGAAAGTTCTGTATAACGAACCCTGGGATATCACCTATACTTGGCATATAATGAGTACATGAAAAAGGTTTCTTAGCTGGGGGTGGTGGCGCACGCCTGTAATCCCAGAACTTGGGAGGCTGAGGTAGGAGGATCAGTGTGAGTTCCAGACCAGTCTTGGATACAAAAGTGAGCTCAAGGCCAGCCTGAACTGCATAGCAAGACCCTGTCTCAAAAAGACCAAAAAAAAAAAAAAAAAAAGTTTCTTTATTGAATGAATGAATAATAAAGAAGAAAATTAAAGTTTAGGTACATAAATAGCTTTTATCAATCAGGAGGCATAGTTGTTTCTTCATCTCTAGTTGTTGAGACTATTTTCTTTCTGTAGGGGTGGAGGACATTGTTTTTTACATGTTCTAGCTAAGACATTTCAATACAAAATCCTATAATTAATAGTATAAAACTAAGCATAGTCACTCTTTTGTTAGCTTTTTGTGTGTGTGGTACAGACTATGAATAATGATTTCCCTATCTCATTTCTGCCAACTACCATCAGACTTCCTAGGCCTACAGCAGCCTGGAATAATGATATCAGCCCTTGGAAACATCAGTGAAGTATATATAGTTCCTAGGAAAAGTATCACATGGTTTAAAATCTTTCTAACTAGTTAACTAGCCTATCTTTTCATGTGGGGACTGTCACAAATCTCAGTGTCAAGCAAAGCACAACTTCAAAGTGACACATTTCAGTTTTTCTCTGCATTAGTGCTTTTGCTAAACATATTTTCTATTACTCTTACTACTTTTTTATTTAGTCTGTTGAGATAGCATTGCCTGGCCACTGTATAAAATCTTGGTAAGCCCTTTTTTTTTGAGAGAGAGGGTATTATTATGTAACTAAGGCTAACCTCAAATTAAAACAATCCTCCTGATTTAGCCTCCTACATGTTTGGATTACAGGCATGTGATTAGGTAAAGATAACTTTTATAAATGTTTACTTATTTCTCAGAAAATAAACAGGACCATTTTGTCTGGCTTGGTGGGTTCATAGCAGCTATATCTAAGGAACAAGAGAAGAATATCCAGATTTTAAAACTTTCTGTAGTTCCTAATTTTCTTTTTTTTCTGGAACTGGGGATTGAACTCAGACCCTTGCACTTGCCAGGGAAGCGCTTAAATAGTTCCTAATTTTTGTTTCTAAAAAAAATACTACTGCAAAATTCTGTAACATAGATCAGTGATAGTAAACATTTTAGAGAGTGGATGTATAAATTCATTATTTATTGCAAATCTCAATTAGTTGAGAATTTTGGTCTTTCATTACAATAATAGAATATAACCTGGATATCTGATACTTAGCTGTTGGGGCAGCTTGGCTCACATGCCAACAGAGAAAGCTCTGTATCCTGCTGCTGCACATGTGCCACAGATTTGCTAGACTAATACTAATTAGTGGTTCTTAGTGGGTAGCACTCTTGCTCCATCATTTTATGTGGTAATGTCTGGAGCATTTGTGGTTGTTACAACATGGAGTGAGGATGTGCCACTGACATTAGTGGTCTGGGATGCTACAGTCCACAGGGTAGCCCTTTTGACAGAGAAATTATGCACTTCAAAGTAACTAGAGTGTGAAAGTTGAGAATTCGTGGAGCGAATTATAAATAATAAAAAAAAAACCCTTCAAAGGCAACTAATGAAATGAAAGTGAAAAGAGGTAAGGTAACACCAGAATTTAAAAAAAATCTCATCATAAATACCCAACAACAAGGTGTAATGGTATAGGTCTACATTCCCAGAACTCTAGGAGGCCAAGGTAGGAAGATTGTAAGTTTGACTCTAACCCCATCTCAAACAAAACAAAACATGCTGGGTATCATGGCATGTGCCTATAATTCCAACAGTTGAGAGGCTCAGTTAGGAGCATCACCATGAATTTGAGGCCAGCCTGGGTTGCATAGTGTGTTCAAGGACATTGTGAGGTATATAGAAAAATCTTATCTCAAAAATTTTTTAGGGGCTGGGGTGATAGCTCTGTGGCACAAGTGCCTGCCTGGCAAAGGCAAAGTCATGAGTTCAAATCCTGGTCTCCCCCCACAAAAAAAAAAATTAATAAGAAAGGGCTAGGCCTCTCCCTGGACATGCTGAGATGGCTACTGATATGGCATGATGGCACACACCTGTAAACCCAGTGCTTGAGAGGCTGAAAACAGGAGAAACACTATGCATCTGATCTATGTAGTGAGACGCTACAGACCCTGTACTAAATAAATTTAAAAAAGAAAGGAGGCTCCTGCCTCAACCCGAGTCCCAGCCGGTAGCAGAGCCCGCGCGTCCGCCCTGGGTAAGCTGCCTGCAACCCTCTGCCCCGCCTCTGCGTTCCTGCGACTAACTTCCTGTTCCAGCCCCGACTGGAGTCCCACCCAGTAGCAGAGCCCGCGTGTCCGCCGCGGGTAAGCTGCCTGCGCCTCTCTGCCCCGCCTCTGCGTTCCTGCGACTAACTTCCTGTTCCAGCCCAGACCCAAATCCCAGCTGGTAGCAGAGTCCGCGCGCCGGCTGGGTCAGGATCCTTGGCCCGCTTCCCCTACCCC
>PVJA010039999.1:0-18796 GCA_004027025.1 Myocastor coypus | reverse complement strand
TTTTTTTTTTTTTTTTTTTTTTGTATTTTAAGAAAGGGCCTACAGGCTGGTTAGGGTCTTGCTACTGGATCAGACTCATAGTGATCCACCTGTTTACAGCCTCCCAGCAGGTGGGATTACAGGCACGTGCCACCATGCCTAGTCTCAACTGCTATCTCAGCAAGCTTCAGGGTGGGGCAGGCATAGCAGGCTTGGGGATCGAAGCCCTGCCCCTATGCCTGCTTGCAGGTGCTTTAATCTGCTGAGTTATTCGACTGGCCCAAGATTTTTTTCTTAACTGTCAAAATTTTGATTATGATATATTTGGTTTTATGTCTCCTTGTGTGTATCTTCAAAATGAAGATTGATGCTCTTAATCAAATTCAGATTTTGTCATTATTTTTCTAATAGAATAAAACCTTGGATTGGGAGTAACTTGTTCTGTGAGTGTTCTGCAAGACAAACAAACATTCCTAATAAATTTTAGTTTTGCAAATTAAAAATGTCTTGCAATATGAGGAATACGTGCTGCCAAATATCACATGATCACAACTGAGCCAGTTGTTCTGGCCTCTCATGCTGTAGGACTGTGAGTCATTATCTCCCAGTACCAAGAGGCTGTGGAGATGTCATCTGCAGATGAGGAGGACAAAATCAGAATTCCTCACTTTAAATAAGATTAGAGCAATGAGTAAAATATGAAAGACAGGATAAAATTTTTTGGAAAAGCACTACTCAAATAAGATTTTTCAGGGTTAGTGATGAATCTGTTTTGCAAAATCTCCCAAAGAAGGCAAAAGCAAATGCCATTGGACAAATTCTTCGTTAAAGCTACACAAAAAGAAAAGGATCCCAACGACCCAATATATAGCAGTAATTCCATTACTGCCAGTGAATGCTAGCTACACAGTAACCTTCCTCTCTTGCCTCCTTCATATCAGCCATGAAGGTTTTCAAAGGTAAGCGTAGGCTCATGTGTTTATTTTTATTTATATTGTATGCATTCCTTATTATTTTGTGCAATATTACAACATAGAAATCTTTTCTATATGAAGAATTCTGGGTTGTGGAACATGTCATTGAAATTTACATTATTTCTCCTGGGGAGATTCATTTTGATAAATACAAGTACTTTGGATTTCAAGAATGTTTCTAGGACAAATTATGCTCACAAACCAATACTTTACTGTATTTTGTCCTTGCCTTTCTTTTTTTCTTATTCTGACTCACCTATTATATCTATATTCATGATACTCATGGTGTCTCATATTTCTATGAGGCTCTGTTTAATTTTTAAGTTTTTGATGTATTGATTTATCTTCAAGTTTGCCAATTTTTTTTACCTTCTACCTCCTCAAACTTGAATCTTTCCAGTAAAACTTTTTATAACTCCAGTTATAAAGGAGTTGCCATATTTGTAGTTATCTGCACTGTCTCCCATCATCACCACTGGCTGTGCATTACAACTATTTTGTTGTATGTGAATCTCATATTAAAGCATTTCAGAAACTGCACCCAAGCCCATCAATGTAAGATGAAAGACTAATTCGTAAAAGGGCTTGGCACAAACTGTAATCAAACACTAATTGAATAAGAGTAGATTCTGACTCAAGAAAGTCTCTTAAGAGACAGTGATAAGGAGGAGATTCCAACTTGTCCCATGTAGTCTCTTCAGTGCCGTGTTCACTTTTCCTATCAGGAAAATTTCAAGCCAGCATTGCATGGTTGATTGTGAGGCTATATTTTCAGTTTTCTTGAAATGGAGTAGTAGTTTCTGTGTGTCACTTGCACATCCAGTAGTAAAATTCTTGAGTCTGTGAGGGAGCTCATATACAGCCTTTGCCCAACAAGTACCCTGTTTGAGTCCAAGAGCTGTGCTAAGATCTCCAGGCTAATAAATAAAATAAGTGGAAAATAATATAAGCTACACATGGCACAGAAAATATACATTACAAGAACACTAAAATATTTTAAACTACTCTATTTTGTAATGTCATTTTTGTTGTCGTCTCCTCAGAAAATGACACTTCACAAAGACAGAACATTGGAAATGGGAACATATTTTCTAATACGTTAGTGGCAATCTCAAGTTATTCCATTTTGATCTTAATACAGAATACATTGGGATTAGAAGTTAGCTCAGACATACTTTCAAGGCCATGATGATTTTCAGTCTCAAGTAATTGATCCTTATATAGAACCAGCAAAATGGGTCCACCTGTTTATTCACAAGCGGGTCACTGATGCATTCTTTCTTAATGTGGGAGTTGTGGTAGGGAAATGATATTTGAACTCTTTTTTGGAAACTGAGGCAGGTGATCATGTACGGGCTTGGAGAAAGAAGTCCTGACTCAGCCTCTAACAAAACTTAACTAATGGACCCTGTGCTCACTAGAAACTCATTCGACCCAGCAAACCCAGCATGTGAGTGGAACTTCATCCATCAGACAGGCCCAGTGTGGAAAACTGGCACAGAACTCCCTGCAAGACAAGACAAGAACCATCTAAAGAGAAGAAACATCCGGTTTATCCAGGAGCAGAACATGTTGCCAGAGTGGCACAGTAGGTTCACCTCCAAGGGCTGCAGCAGGAAGAAAGCTCAGCAGCCAAACCCAAGCCTCACCCACCTGGAGGAATTTGAACTTGGTAGATCCAGATCTGGTGCTAAGGTAAGAATTCTACCAAAATTCTACAGCAAAGCTTAGAAGGCAGAGCTATACAAAATGACAAAAAGAAGGGGCAAAATGTGCTCTCAGGCCCCGAGCCCACCCAGAATAAAAACAGGAGACAGTAGCATAGAAAAAATTAGAAATCACACACCTGAAATCTCTGAAATAATAGCATCTGAAGTAGAGAAACAACTGCAGAAACATATAGAGGAAATCAAATCAGAAATAATTTCTGAAGTAAAAAAGAAATAATAACTATAATAATCTTTTAGTACTTCTTAGTACTAAGTGCTTTTAAAGAAGACAATGATAAAAAACAGAGAAGAATAGAAAAATGATGGAATCATTTAATGAGCAATATGGGAAAGTAGTAGAATACATGAAGCAGATTCAAAGTGCTATACAGGAACCTAAAACCTCAATCACAAGCTGGCAAAACCATTTCAATGAAAGTAAAGTAGACTTTCAGACCTTAAAGACACCAGTGCAGCCAGTGAAGAGGTAGAAAAGAGCTCTTAATAACAACTAGGATACAAGAAAAATAATTCAGCATCTGCAAGATGATGCAAAAATGAACAATGTAAGACTAATAGGCATCAATGAGAAAGAAGAAGTATGTACAAAAAATATAAAAAGAATATGGGCAGAAGTAATAGCAGAAAACTTCCCAAATATGGGGAATAAATTGACATTCTGGTCGAAGCTTATAGAACTTCAGATAACATTAACCCAATTAAAATCACACCCAGACATATAATAATCAAGATCCTAGAAATTCAGCACAGGAACAGTATATTAAAAGTTGCTAGAGAGAAGAGACAGATCACATTTAAAGAAAACCCATTAGAATAATGGCAGATTTCTCTTTATAAACCATCAAATCAAGAAGAGCATGGAGAAAAGTCTTCAAGTCTTGCAAAAAATTAAATTCCAGCCCAGACTGCTATACCCTGCAAAACTCTCTTTCAAGTTCAATGGAGAAGTGAAATACTTTCAGGACAAAGAACAGCTAAAGAATTTCATGATGATAAAGCCAACTTTACAGTTTACTGAACGATATTCTAGAGAGGGATCAAAATGATCACAACTCGATGAAGGAGAATGGAAAGAACCCACCAGATAAGGCAAACAATTAAACACAGGAGAAAAGGAGGTATACAAAAGCAGTCTTTCAACTATTTTTTTTTGTATACAACAGCAGAATATGTCCATCAGCATGTTTTACAAATGGACTTCTCCTGAACCCTATGGGTCATGATTCTGTCTGGGTCTACAGGGTGAATATCAAGAAAATAGCAGTAGCTCAGTCCCACAAGTGACACCTGGCCACCAGTGAACATAATGGACACTGTCTGTGTCCATGATATACTAGAACTTTGCACTAGTATACCCAAACTGTTAGCAGTTCTGGTCATATATTTGCCATTTCAGTATTTATGTTATGTTTTATTCTTAGTAATTCTTTACTACCATGGAAACTTTTTCTTAGTTGCTATCTTTGTATATATTTACCTATTCAAATACTATGCGAGTACTCTGTATTGACTGCAGATTCATACATATAATACACAACATTCTTTCCTCTAAGTTGGATTTATGATGTGATTTGAATTTTGGAATATTGTTTTTAAAGATTTAATTTAATTTTAATTAATATTTAATTAATTTTATGAATATTGTGTAATACTTTTTGTTTTATGATTCATACCGTATCTCTGACTTGAAATTTACTTATAAGATATTGTATGATATTTCCTCCTAGTATTAGAAACTTTAAAAAGAAAAGATAATATATATGTATACACAAGAGAGTTAGGATAGATGTACAGCTACTTTGTCTTAGTTCATTGAGAATAAAAGTTTATACTAATATTGTTTAGATAAGATATCAGGTCTGCAACTTGTCCTCTGAATAACTATGAAGACAACAATGTGCATTATATTAATTATTGTAACCATCCTACTAACTTGTTTTGAAACTGTTTCATTGCTATTTTATCTTTTTTCTCATTAAAATGAATTTTAAAAAACCTTAGTAATGTTTGAAAGACGTCAAAAATGCCAGTTTGCTCCTCACCCTCACAGTTCCATTCTGACTTTGAAGGCAGCCACTTCATCTGACAACTTGAATCCAGTTCTCCCCTGGAGTGACACTTTGAGGTAACACTGACCATGTCACATGCATAAGAAGCTTTTTGAAACATTCTATGCCTATTAATTGTGCCTGTAGTAGTGATTGTCTTTCTAAAAGGTATCTTTTAGCTCTTATAGCTCAAAAACTCAACTCTGTTCTGCATAAACTGCTCAGAGAGGTGAGTTAATGGCTTAGTCTTTAATGTGACTGAAAATTTTCATCATATCCTACAAAATGTTGTTAAGTTCCGGTGATACTTTTCAGCTAGCTAGTATTTCTCTATGGGTGACTGCATAGATGTATGTATGTATGTATGTATGTATGTATGTGTGTATGTATGTGTGTATGTATGTACATATGTGTGTATGTATGTATGTATGTATGTATGTATGTATGTATGTATATGGTACAGGGTCTCACTATGTAGCTCAGACTCATAGTGATCCTCCTGTTTTCATTCTCCCCTGTGCTGGAATTACAGGCATGTACTACCATACCTGGTCTTGGTAACCATCCCAGCATGCCTGTGGAGTGGGGGTGGTGTAGTATGTGGTGCCAGGGATTGAACTACAGTCCCTGCACTTGCCTAAGCGGGTGCTTAGTCTGCTGAGCTATCTTGCTGGCCCTCACTGTGTAGATTTCTATTCAGAAGTGAACTCTTTAATCCAAATAGCGAAACAAGAAAGCCATTCATTAATGGTAGCTCTTCTATAAGGGTGTATACTGACATGAAATGATCAATATGATATGCTGTACATGTAATCACTTCAAACACTTACATAGCTCTGCAGCTGTAGTGTTGGTTACAACAAAACTGCACATAACATATTCTCATGCATAACTTCCTGAAATACATAGCAGGAAAAGAAAAGCATCATTGCCTTATTGTTAGTGTCAGTAGATTCTTCAGCCTGGGTTGTCTACCATGGTCATCTTTTTCAGTAATTGTGTCTCAGTAAGGTCTATCATTTCATCTGTTCATTTAGTTATATGCTGCGAACATGTGCCACTCTTTGAACTAAAGTATCTCTTAAAAATTCATGATCAGTAGCCTTAGAAGCAGGCAGGACCAAATCTTTATGACTAGTTAAGAGGTGCTTAGCTTTAGTCATTTTGAATGATGGTCATAGTGCTGGTATATTTGATGAAGTGATTGACTTCAGTAACTGCTACTGTTCTTTCTGTGCATATGCTTGTCCTCTGAAAAACCCCAAAGGATTGTGTCTTAATGCAAGGTGCTTGCTCTCCATATGTTAAAGCAATTTTAAAGAATTCTTGGCTTTCTTGGCTACTGTGTGGGCTCGGAGAACATCAAACACATGCTGCAAGAAAGTAATTTAAGTAGAGCTTTCCATTTTCCATATTTTCTTTTGAAAGCAAATTTCTGTCTTTCGACACTCTTCTGCTTGCTCATCCCTAGGTCTTACCCCTTTTCAAAGAAACACTCCAGTGATGTTTGCTTGCTACTCACTTTGACTATGGTTAGCTTGTGGGTTTATTAAACCTGTGATTGAGACAAGAGTGCAGGGCAGAAAGGAGATGCAGATAGACATGTTAAATGAAATCATGATATTCAGATTATGAATTAATCCCTGCCACCAGATGAGGCTGCGTGATTCAAACACAGTAACTCATTACCATTATATGTCCTGTGACCAAACTTAATTGTATTTGTCACTCACTGAAAAGATTTTGATATGAATCTGCAAGAAACTAATTATAGTATTTGTGCAGTCAAACCCCTTTGCTAATGTCAATCTGTACTGCAGCTCCTTCCCAGTGCTAGCATCGTGGCCTCAGGTCCTCTTCATATCATGCAACATTAGGATCTCATAAGGAGCACACATCCTATATCCCTCCTATGCATACTTTATAGGAAGGTTGTGGTACGATGAGAATCTAGTGCCACTGCTGATGTGAGGGGAAGCAGAGCTCAGGAAGTAGTTAAAGTGATGGAGGCTGAATATAACTACAGATGTAGTTGCTTGTCCACTGTTCACCACTTTCTGTGTGTCCTGGTTCTTAATAGGCCACAGACTGGCACTAGTCCACGGCCAGGGGCTTGGGGACTCCTGTCTTAAAAAAGTATTTTTTCCAAGGCCTCACAGTTATCTGCTAGTAGGTAGATCTGATACATACACCACTATTTTGAGATAAGAAAATTACAAGAAAATTTCTAGGACTCAAAATATATTTTAAAATGTTACATTTCAGACTTAACTACATTCAAATCGGAGCACATAGTTTGTCCTGTGTGCCTTTAATTCTTCACACTTTTAATATTTGATTTTGACCTACCATGGAATCCATTTAAAAATATAACATATATATTTGAAATAAAATTATGAACTTTGTCGATTGTCTCAATGTTTTTTATGTGTTCAGTAGAGAGGGCCCGGTCTGTGGGCCATGGGCTGGCATTAGCCCGCGACTTGTTAGGAAAAGGGAGATGAGCACCGGAGGAGCAAGCAAGCGAAGCCTCATCTCTGTTTACTGTTGCTCCACAGCACTCGCATTGCTGCCTGAGCTCCACCTCCGTCAGTGGCGTGAGAGCCTTCTAGGAAGGAGCCTCAGTCCTGCTGTGTGCTGGGCACGTGAGCTGGGCATGCTAGGTCACATGCTTTTATGAGAATCTCATCCCAAAACTATCTCCTCATAAGGAAAAGTTATCTTTTACAAAACTGACCCTTGATACCAAAATACTGGGGACAGTGAGTCTAATAGGTAAAATGGTTCATCACAATGTTCAATGCTTACATGACTTTTAGGTCTTCTGTACAAATGAGCTATCTATGATGCAGGGAAGCTTGGTGAGAACTACCATTTCACAGTACATTTGCCTGTTGTTTTGTGATTCATTATATTTCTGCCTTATATGTTTTAAAGATGAATTTAGTAAGTGCATTCAAAATATGTGGTGATGTAAACTGAAACATTATTACAGTTAAAAAATACTTTGTCTGGTCTGGTGAGATGGTTCAGTGGTCTAAAAAACCTTCTTAGGGAAGCTTAGGCAACCACAGGACTGCAGTTCAGTCCCCAGCACCACATACTGTGCCCCCAAACCCCAGCACAGGCTGACCCAGCCACAATTTTTTTTTAAAAAAAAGCCTTTGTCATTAGCATCCCTCAAAACACTCCTTCATCATTTCAAACACATTTATCCAACAGTTCTTGCTACTTTTTGAGGTGGTTCTGGAAGCTTTCTTTTGAGTGTGTCTTTACAGAGGTTTCCGATTTTAGGCTAATATTGCTGTGACACACTACCCAGATGAAAGCCTTGCTTCCAGAAGCATAGTGGTGCAACCTCTTCTATCTTACTCACAGGTTCTGGCTCCGGACAACTTCAGCCTATTCTTCACAGCCAAAATGACCAAAGGCAGCCATTGACAGTGCAACTAAAGACAGGAAAAACAACTGCCAGAACTGTTTCAAAAAATGCTAAGGATGATGGGATAAGGAGGCAAAGAAAGGGAAATATTTTGAGGGGCATTAATTGCATTGTGTCTTTTACTGTAATACTTATTTTAAATTAAATATTTACTGTAATTTTTAGTTCACACTTCATTTATTCTTCAGGGTAATTTTAACTTTTCTGCATTTTTATGTGTTTAATTTGTTTATTGTAAAAATCACAGCCAACATTTTATAGTGATATTCAAACTTACAGTCTCTCCTAGAACTGAACCGCTGGTGTTCAGTAGAAAGGTGTATTAAATACATCTTACATGTAATATTTTCAACAGGTATGGGTTTATTGAAATGTAGTCATTGTAAGTTGAGAACACTTATATTTTGATGGCTGGTAATTAGTGACTTGTTTCTACAAGATTTCTAAATGCCATAGTATTACATTTCACTATGTTTTTGAATGTTTGTTCTCCACATGTACTGTTTATACAGAACTCTGTGTGATTTTTCCTGTGTAGCTGAGCAAATGATTACCCTAGATATCAATTCATATAATGGAGTGAATAAAAGATTAGTTATGGAACCAGATTTCCTGGATTAGTATCTTTGTTGTTGTCTTACTTATTAGTATATCCTTGAATGAATTAAAGATGCATTCTGGGCTTCAGTTCATCGTGGTTCCTGGCCTTACCTGCCCAGGCACTGAAGCCACTGAGCTATCTCTCCATCCCCTTTCATAGTTCTAGTCTTTGTGTGGATAATGTGAGTATTATTCTCATGCACAATGTCTAACAATTGATTAGAGAGCAGTACACATTTATTTTGTGCTGGCTATTTAAATTTTAACCAAGTTACACTACTTTGTGCATCTTGCTTTTCCTATGTTTCTCTTCCATCTCATGCTTTTGAATTTATTTACTACCAGGCTATCTCCATCATGGCCTTCTTTTTTTATTTTTTCCCCTGTATTTATTTATTTATTTATTTATTTTTATTTTAAAGCCTAAAAATAGCAGGAACAAAGATAGAAAAAACAGTTACAAGTAAGAGTACACATAATACAGAATTTCAAAACCAGAAAAATTTAACAATGGTTATATTACATATTTTTCACCATCGGATCAGTTTAGATTAATAGATATAAGGATATAAGATTGATTGAAACAATTAAACCATCATGTCCTTCTTAATATCCTCTTCTCTGCTAGATTTGAACATCTTTATTCCATTTCTTGCCATTTGATATATACCTTTGAAACTTTACTGGGCATTTTATTTAGCAAAGTAGCAGTTAATATTTTCATCATTTGCTGGAATAATATAAAGAGAACTCTTGAATTTCCTGATTGTACCTCTCAGTGAACAGAAATATATTTTACTCCTTTGGCCCTGTACATTTTAACTAATAAGTTAAAATTGTTACTGCTTTAATTAAGCCATAATTGTTTGTGTGTAATATCTTCCAAACTAAGGTTTAGGCTTTTATTTTCAACTTCTTATTTTGCACTTAGAGTATTTTGTGAAGATATTTTTCATTTTCCTCAAAAACATCTTCTGAAACATATTTCTTTTATTGGAAGATATTGTTTATAGAATATTTCATTTTAAAATGTTATCTAAAATATCTTCATTCATGACAAACTAGAAGACTTCATATATAAATGGCTGTATCTCAAATATATAAATGAAATAAACCAGACCTACATGTATAATTATCACATAGTTTCCCTAGTGTAAGAACTCAAAAGAAGAAAGAAAAAATGGAGAGGCATAACACAGCTGAATGGGAATCAAAGATTTAAGGGTTAAACAACAAAGTGATTGGAAGCGGAAAAGGGAGGAAACATAGCAGGAGCAAAACTATACACTTATATGCACAGGATAAATTAGACAATGGTCCTCAAAAACTTTTTCCTTCTGATGATAGCAATATGTAACACTAAAACTATGCTTGGAATGCCTGTCATTCTGGTTGTCTTAGTTACTTTGTACTCATTGCTGGGACAAATACCTAACACCCAAAATGAAGGAAGGAAAAGTTTATTTAGCTCACAGTGACTGGAGATTTCAGTCCTACTTGTCCGGCTCCAAGGCAGAGAGGCATATGGCAGAGCACAGCAGTGCATGGTGGTGGAACAGCAACAATGGTGACAGAGGCAACGGAACAACCAGGGGAGCAGAGAGCAACAGCGTGAGTCTGTCTCTCTTGTCTCTCTTTATATTGCATTCAGGCTATCTGCCTCAGCCCACACCTATAATCCCAGCCCTAATCAGACTGATAACCCCATCAGTACTAAAACACATAATCCCAGTGGATCATGAGTCAAGTAATTCCAGAAGTACTCAGACCCATAATCTCCTCAGTACTAAAACACGTAATCCCAGTGGATCATGAGTCAAGTTTCAACTCTATAAGTCCCCGCCCCATGATTGCATGAGGCTTTGTGGGGACAACTAGACATAAACCATAACACAGTTCTTTTAGATGTGTGCTGCTTTTAATGTAATTTCAGTTACTGTTATAGTCTCTCTCAAATAACTGGTTGGTTTACAAGAAAACAGAAAAAGGTATTAAATGAGAGTAAGAGACCAGGAAAAATGCCAAAGGATGGACAGGCTAAAGCTTTGTACAAGCTTAGATATCTAAGTATCTGTGTAAAAATGTGTAACTGCTTTTTATCACATTCCATAGAGATTTATTGGAACATCAATGACTGATGGAAAATACCAATTCCAAGTTAAGTCTAAGATGTTTGATATTCAGAAAGACAGTGATATTAAGCTCAAGTACCTATGTTATTGAGTAATAGTATCACTAATCTTCTCTCCTGGAGAGTTAAGAATATAAGCTTGCAGACCAAAAATTAGAGAAAAGAAGGGCTACAAGGATAACCAATATTTTGGCCCTAGCCCTTCAAGATCAGTGAGGACTCAGGAAAGAATAGAACCTGTGCTATAACATCCTATAACTCTGTGGTTTCCCCAGTTCTTTGTACAAGGAGAATAAGGGACCACAGAGGAAAGGGATTGAATGTATACAGTGTGCCTAAGGAGAGTCACCTAGACAGAAAATATTCTCTTGGGCTTTCATGGAGAGCAAACTGGCCAAGCAATGGCATGACTCATCCATATAGCTGACCCTGACAACAGTTCTACAAAGCACTGTACATGGTTCCAAAGTAAATCCTGGGGGGAATTGGGAGATACAAAAACTACATGTTTTGTTATACAGGTCTTGCTTTAACTTGTCCTTAATCACTCAGCAGAAAAATTTAAATATGACGCACAAAATGTAAAGGTAGTTTAGTATGCTGAGTTGTAAAAGGCTAAAATCAACAGCTTCCAACATTGCCAGTTTCGCCAGTAACCCACGGCAAACATGGAACATTTGACTATATATACAATTACCTTCTCTTAGATCAAAGAGAAGAAATCTTTTGTACCAATAACCATTAGAAAATTTATCGTGTCTACACCTTGTGCTCTGTATAACTACAACGAACACAACAATATGCATTGAATCAATTATCATGAATGTACTACTAATATGTTTTGAAACTCTCACATTGTAATTTCTTATTAAAAGTCATAAAATAAAATATCTTCATTCATTCTGGTCCAATTCAGTTTGTGATCAGAATAGTAGAAAGAATTAAGTTCATGAACCAAGGCACCACTATGGTTTATATTGGAAGGCTTTGTGTGTATGTTGCCCCAGCCTCTGCAACCCTAGCAAACTTGTCTTATCACTGTTTTCTTACTTTCCTTGTGATTTCATGCTTCTTGTATTTTGTGAAAAAACCCTTGAGCCCTGTCTAGTTATGTGACTCCAAAAGAACTTTCTTTATTTTCAGTCAGTAGACTGGATTACTTTCTATGGGATTCACTTTGAATTTTTTATGTGAAATACTTCATATTAGATGAATGATGTAAAGCATCTATGATTATAATTAAATGCTGTGTTCATAAACCTAGAACTAAGATAAGATGGAATATTTGCTGCCAGGTTTCCTGCATGGCTCTGAAAATTTGATGTTTAAAAAGAATATGTTTCTAGCTGGGTGTGGTGGTGCACGCTTGTAATCCCAGCACTCGGGAGGCTGAGGCAGGAGGATCGGTGAGAGTTCGAGACCAGCCTGGGCTATAAAACTGAGCTCAAGGCCAGCCTGAACTGTACAGCGAGACCCTGTCTCAAAAAGACAAAAAAAAAAAAAAAAATATGTTTCTAAGGTGTAGTTTTTCATGGTTTCTGAACTCTAACCAATAGGGATTCAAGTCTTTGTTTTTATTTCCATGAAAGTAGAAGCCAAAAGTGACCTAGGTCAATGGAATCAGAAGCCAAAGAGCACCTTCTGGCTTTGGTGTATGCTTACCTTCTTCATCAGAAATTCTCTTGTGTTCTTATGGGTTCAGTTACACATTAAAGTGGTGTTTAAAAGTCTTTTCTTTGCCATGGTTAGATATTTTATGATAGGAAGATACAATGGCAATTGTTTCTTTATAGATGGACAACTCCGTCCACCAAACTAAATCCTAAAATAGTGTACTCCCAGTGTACCTGTGAATTATTAAAGTGAAGGATATGCATGTGATTTAGGTACTGAAATGAAACTTGATTTATGTTCATGAGATAGGAGAACTAAATAAAACTACTCTTCTACTCTTTTACTTATAGAATTAATGTAAGCAAACATAAGTAAGGTTTTTTTTTCCCCCCAGTGGTTTCTGTGGGCTTATATATATGACTTAAAACAGTTCCAAAGTATAGAGTACTCTCAATACATTTATGTATCCTTCAACTGATGACAAAAATGGATCATCTGATTAGGGCTACAAATAAATTTGAGAATCATTCTCCATGAAGGCTGAAGCAATTTATTGGCACCTTTGGTTGGTATTGAAATACTTTTGTTTGTTTCTGCAAGAAGCAACTACATGAGCTGTATGTCAAAATACTGACATTTCCGTATTCTGTTGCTCATTGCTGACTATGGAAAGGGATGAGAACAATTAACACGATATATCCCATATTTCCATATGTCATGGTGCCTTAGAACAGAAAGGTGTACAGACAGATAAATACAACAGTGTGATAAGCAGCAGTATGCATGCATGTTGGGCACACTGAGAGTAAGTGGTGTGCTCTGCCTGAAGAAGTCTGAGAGTGCTTCCTATAGACGGTAACATCTGAGTTGATGATGGAACGACAATTGTTTACTATGCATGCACATGAGAGAGATGGATGGAGGTAAGGAGAGAGAGGAGAGGGGGGAAAGAAGAGAGAGGACAGGGACAGAAGTTTTCCATGTGAGGAGAGGAACACCTATAGAGCAGAAGAAACACCCAAAAGACCTTGTAATTAGAGATAACGTGATCTGAGGAGGAGCTGCGGTGAGCTACGGAGTGGTGGCAAGTGATGGATGGTAGTGGAACACACAAAGGGCACATTGCGAAGGATACTATCTATTTCATAATAACAAAGGAGAATTGATTCTTTGCTCAGTGATGCTGTCAGGCTTAGAGGGTTTTACATCAAATATGCTGACAGGCAGAATTAGGGAGGAGGTAAGAGTCTGGCGAGCAGAGATGAGAAGGATAATAATGCAGGAAAAAAATCCCGCAAGAGTTAGTAATTGCCTAAGTTTGGATGCACAGAAATAGTAATTATTGTTTTCTGTAACCGAATTATACATTAGAGATGTTACTATAAGAGGATTATATGTGATTTTTTCATTTATAAAAATGGTGCCCTAGGGACTATGACTCAACCCCAACTTCCTGGATTGTTGTGACAGATGTTATTAATGACAAGTAGGTACGAGTGTTGTTTGATACAATTTTGCAAATGATTATTGACATTTTGGGTTCGATATATTTTATTACATATCAGGTATTGCCTTTTATAAATCCATAACATGGATAATAATAGTCATATTTTCAATCATTTGAAGTATCTTTTAACTTATAAAATATCTGAGGATAACAAAATTTCCCTTAATAGTGTTAAAGGCAGACCAAAAACTATGTCTGTTAAATATTTTCTGAGTGATACTTTAAAACAGACTGCTGGCATACATTTTTCTCATTAAATATTACCTTTAGAGAGGAAATTTTTCACTTTGAACAGGCAATATGATTTTGAACATATACTAGACATACAAGAGACAGCACTCTCAATAATGGAGGACTCTAAGGAGGACAATAATTTTATTTGCCTAAATTACAAAGATAATTTAATGAGAAAAAAATGAAACTAAAAACTGAGTTTCAGGACTGTTGACCCGATTCTTTTTACATTTCCAGAAAATTGATCAACACCATTTCTGTATAATTGCTACTGACTGGTTTGAAATTCGCTAAATGGTTCTCATGTTATTTTACTGAGTGTTAACTACTAGAAAATGAGTAAAATGCATACATTTATGTAGAGATTGTCTTTTGGCTACAATATTTGTACCCAACAATATTGTTTTCCTTTTGTACAGTTTTTTAAAAATTAAAGAACAGTCATTTAAGTTTCATTGGTGAAATCAAGATTCTTTAATTTCATGGTACTGTTACTTGTATGGTAAACTTAACCGACTCTACTATTTGATCTTCAAATGACAATTCTATCGTTAAGTCTATTAATCAACATCTTTTTCTCATGGAAGAAGTTATTTTAAAAATCTATCAAATTATATCAGTAACCATATTTTGAATGATAATCTTTAGCTAGAGTAGTATACTTAAAAATTATTCTATCTTCTCTACTGAAGTCTATTCTATTTTGAAAGATTATGGTTAAGATATAATGCATCTAATAGATTGCTTGATTAATGATTATGTAATGGCGTGCATAAGAAGATTAAAAGTTTTTGTGTAGCATTGTTGGTTTCTCTGTGTTGTCAGTGAAACCAATAAATTAACTTAAGTATAAAGAAGCCAATAAAGTTTAATTAGTTACCTTATATATTTTGGTAAAATTATGAAATCTATGTTTAAATCCAAGTAATCTTAAAAATATGCATTGTGACTTGAATTTTCTGTTGATAATAAAATTTGATTTTCACCAGATATAAAATCAAAACAACATATATTCTCAATCCTTGTTTCATCTATACTTTATGTGTAAATAAGAGTTTGTACAGTACATTTAAATAATAAGAATGTATGGGGGCCCGGCGGTATGGCTCAGTGGTCTAAAGCGCCTGCTTGGGGAAGCTTGGGCGGCTTCAGGGACCGCGGTTCAATCCCCGGCACCACATGCTGCGCCAGCCCTGCCCTTCGGGCGGGCTGAGCCAGCCATAAAAATGAGTGAATAAACAAAGGTTCTGAAATAAGAATAAAAATAATAAATAAAATTAAAAAAAATAATAATAAGAATGTAGTCTTTGTTAGTGAACAGGAAATTAAGAGACGACATTGATTAATTGAGAGGAATTGAGATTAGAATCCTTATAGCCAAAGAATTAATTAGAATTGGCAGCCATTGTAGGTGGCTACTGCTATTATCATCAAAAATAAAAGATGGAGCATATGGGCTTGATCTTTTGCACACGTTAAAGTTCACAAACACTTCTTCTAATTAGCCTTTGTTCTGAGAAGTTTCTTGGTACATCATGTACTAGGTAATAAAATTCATGTGAACTTTTATGTACACAAACATAAGATCAAGTACATGTTTCATTACTCACATTTATTACTTATTTCATTTCTTATTGTTATTACCAACAATAAAAAGTCAGAGGCCAGAAAATGAAATACAATAAAAATGAAATATTTATTCTTTTGGCTCAATAATGAAGTAGCTCACCATTCCTTTTAGTAATAGCAATTCCCTGCATGCAGATCATCAATACACTACAGTAAATAGTTTTGTAAAAGGAATTAACATTAAAGTTTTGGTTGGTTCAATAAAACAAAAATTTATATCATGTTCAGTAATTGCACAACTTTGCTACTTTGTTCATGGCTAAAAAGGACAAAGTCCATGTCATAATTTTAATAGCTTTAGTTCAGCAGGAGTTAAAAAAATAAGCCTAGTTTGCATATGCAAATACTACAAAAGTTGAGTAAAAAAAAACCAAACTTCCATGAATGACTGGTTATTTTGAGGCAACCATTGTTGGCACAAAGAGGTCTAAGTTCATGTTTTTCACCAATGTATTTCCTCTTAGAATGTTAGAAAATATATTACAACAAAGAAATCCACAAAACCCATTGTTAAATTTTACTTTAGGAAATCATCTGTTGAAAATTCTTATGATTCAAAAATTTGGAATTGTGATTAAAAATAAGAATCAAAAACATAAGGTAAATAAATTGTCATGTCATAAACCTGAAAATAATTTTCTTATGTACAAAATGCTAACAAATAAAATTGATCCTATTTTTACATTATTTATATTTGAACAAGTTCTGGATATATTTTTAGCAAAATGTGGAGTAAAGGTTTTGACACTAGGCTGCACATGTTGTGTTTCCTGGAAATCAAGAAAGACACCATGTGAGCCTCAAGTTAAATTTAAAATGCCTAAGTAAAGGTGTTTTTCAATAACTTAAACTATTCTGCTCAACATGGAGACAAAGTTGGTTGAGTTCATTCTATCACCAATATGTGACTTCTTCTAACCAAGAATTGTGAAGAATGGATTGAATAAAATAGGGCAGCATAGGCAATATTAACATGCATTAGTGGTAGCCTTCAAGCTATTTATGTATAATGAGTGATACAGGATACAGCCCTGTTGGAAGATCGCAAAAGACACACATATTGTGGTGCACATTTGATTTAATAGAAGTTAATTTGCTGGGATATATATATATATATATATATATATATATATATATCCAAACATACACCACAGAATAAAATAACTATTTACATAACAGAGGGCATTTGACATAAACTGTCAGCTTTTCGGAAAGCAGAAAATGGCAAAGCAATACTGCAGCAGAAAGTGGAACAACTATTTTAAAGTGATATTTTAGATATACTTTTCTAGAACACGTTTATTAGATTTTTTTTTTTTGGAAAACATTTAACCAAAGTTAAATATAGAGCTCTGGAACAGATTAAAATTTGCACTTGCTGAAACAAAACACTTTGCATAAAAATAATCCTTTAAATATTAGAGGAGATTTTACAGGCACGTAACTGTTCAGATATAAACAAACATAATAGACTAAACACCTTTAAAATTAAAGCCATCTAGAAAATGGAAATTTTTGAAATTGTTAATATTAGCCTTTTTCTGGTCTTACGCAAGAATGTCATCTCTCTGGTGTAATATTTTTGTCCAATTAATTGTTTTGAAGATTTGTGAGTAGGAACGTTGGGATCTTATATACTTTTCTCATAACGTAAACTTCATTTACAAAAATAGTGACATAATAATATGAATAAACTATGAATTAGGGATCAGAGAAATTTACTAGAAGAAATTTTGTAAAAATATGGCAGATATGGAAGTTAAAAATAGAGAGGATGCGAGTATTGTACTAAAGGTGTTTGGTGTAGTTACAACGGTCACTTAGCACAACTATTCCTATGTTCTAGGTAGTCATTAAGTTCTCCTCAGCAGTGTCAGCTGGTAATGAGAGCAGTAACTTCCTGTCAATGTTGGGACCCTGTTTCACAGAGTTGCAGTGACAGAGAGGTCACTGTCTTGTATAGGCACTGACCATGAGTATTTGTCGAAACAGTCAGTTTGGCAGGGACATCCTCAGGGAGTCCAGGTGACACATGTACCATCATAGGCTGTAAACAATTGGTTACAAAGATCTTTCTTTGTTTCCTTTTACTTTTGATTTTCTCTGACCTCTTTCCCTTTGTTTTCTTTTTCTGACTTGTCTTTTTCAAACCTTTCCTTGTCTGGTTTTGTTACACTATCGTAAGAAGGTGGGGAGGTGGTGGAGGAACTTCCATCTGTTTTTTCTGGGGTAGAATTCCCATTTAGTTTGTCAATAACTATGTCATCCTTTATAGATAAGTCAATCCTTCCTTTGATTGTCTCTTTGTTATATTTACTTGATATGTTTTTTAATCTTTGCTTTAAAAGATAACATCTGAAATTACGCTGAATGATAGCAGCAGATACTTCCTCCTGTTTGCGTTTCAAAGTAGTCGTAATGGGCTCATAGGAGACTTTGGATGGGTTTGATGCCATGAATCGGTCTTCCATCTGTATCCGCAGGGCATCCATCTCTCCACTCTCACCCAAAACCCGCTTTGTAAAAGCAAATAAGATGTCCAGGCAGTGGATCCGGTCTCCGCTGACCATGGGCAGGTCCATAGCAATGAGCTGGACTTTGTTTGGTTTTGCTATGAGAAGAGGAGGATCCAGGGCAGCTGCAAAATCCGAGAGCTTGGAAAACTCTATGAACTGAGTTGCGTCAGGGTCAAACTTCTCCCAAACCTCGTAGAACATCTCAAAGTCATCCTCACTCAGCGGCTCTGCACTTTCTTCAGTGGCAACACTGAAGTTCTCGAGGATGACAGCGATGTACATGTTCACCACGACCAGAAAGGAAATGATGATGTAACTGACAAAAAAGAAAATCCCAACAGATGGGTTCCCACAGTCACCCTTCACTGAGCTTCCCGGGTGGATTGTGTCAG
>PVJA010039998.1:0-10592 GCA_004027025.1 Myocastor coypus | reverse complement strand
GAACAAAGCCTGACATGCAGTAGACGTGCAATAAATATTTCATGAACAAGTGAAGGGTAATCAAGTTAGACTAATGGTCTATCAGTAAATTATTCCTTTTCTAATGAGTGGTCTAGTTTGGACATACAGAGTTAAGGACCTACCAAACAGCTCAAACTTGTTCAGCAGGAGTATTTTTTTGTTGTTGTTTTTGTTTTTGTTTTTGTTTTTTTGTTTGTTGGGGGGGGCGCAGGTGGCTCAAGCTGCTTTAAGGGTGGGTCTGGTAAGGTATGTGGAACTTGAGATCGAACTCCAGTTTCCTGCATCTGGTGGCATTTCCTGAGTAGGCGCTAAACAACTCATTTAAGCCACAGGCCCTCTAAATTAGAGAAAATGAAGGGCTACAAGGATAGCCAATATTTTGGTCCTGGTCCTTCAAGATCAGTGAGTGCTCAGGACATTTTAAAAAAGCTGTACTATAACATCCTATAACTCAGTGGTGTCTCAAATTTTCTGTTCACGGAGACTATGGGGCCACAGACGAAAGGGATGGATGATGTGCAGTGTGCCTAAGGAGAGTCACCTAGAAAGAAAACATTCTCTCGGGCTTTCACAAAGAGCAAACTGGTCAAGCAGTGGCCATGGCTCATCCAGACAGCTGACACCTACAAAAGTTACACAAAATACTATACGTGGTTTCATAGTAAATCCTGAGGGGATTTGACTGAACTTGTCAGATCCGAAAGTTACATGTTTTGTGATATAGGTCTTGCTTTAACTTGGCCTTAATCATCCAGCAGAAAACTTTAACCACAAGGCATAAAAAGTAAAGCCAGATAATTATGCTGAGCTGTCAAATGCTCAAGTCAACAGTTTCCGACAATGCCAGGTCTGCTGATAACCCATTACTATTATGTACTATTGGAATATATACACAACTACTTTCTTTTGTGTAATGAGAAGAAAAATTTAGACTAATAGTGTTTAGAAAAGACATCAGGCCTGTATCTTGTACTCTGAAGACAAAATATGCAATGTATTAACTATTGTAACTGTTCTAATAACCTGCTTTAAAATTCTCATTGTTATTTCTTTCTCATTAAAAGTAATAAAATTAAGAATTAAGTGAAATTTATTTGGAAAAAAAAAGTTGCTTCACAATTTCTTAAGTAGACTAATCTTACAAGTACCTTCCTAATTTCCCCCATAGCCTTAGATTTAAAATTTTTTAATGCTAATAAGCTGCATAAGTTTATGCCATTATGTATACTTATAGTGTTTCAGATTGTTTGGACATTCTTGTTTCAAGTCATCTTACTTATGTTCTTTTTTTTCAGAACTTTTGTTTGTTGATTTATTTTTATGGCCGGCTCAGCCTGCCCTGAGGGCAGGGCTGGCACAGCATGGGTGCCAGTGGTCACACCATGGTCCCTGCAGCCGCCTGCAGGCGCTTTAGACCACTGAGCCATCCTGCCAGGGTCCTTTTTTTTATTTTAAAGGGAAAAAACAAAATCAATGACGCAGAATTTCAAAACAAGATAATAGGAAATTAACAACGGTTATTATATTGCATATTGTTATCGTCAAAGTAGTTGCTCGGATTGCAAGGTCTAGGCACGTGACACTGATCAAACAACGCAGGCGCAGCCTGTCCCTTTCGCTATAAATTAGTAGTACAATTATCTTAGCTATCATGTAGCGTGTGTGCTCATTTTCCCTTACCCTTCCTTTTCTCCTTTTGATGTCTTTAAAATATTTGCAATTACATTCTTTCTTCGAAGTAAATTCAGAAAAATGTTCACTTTCCACTATACAATGAAGGAATAAATTGTAGAGAATAGAAAAAAATCAACAATAAAATAATTGCATTTATAAGAGATGTATAAGAAAATGCTGTTTAACAGATGCCCAACTAAGGCATTTGAGTATTAGGGATTGTGGTGGATTGACAGCTGGTGGTCAGCTTGTTACACTCCAGTCAACGAAACCAGCATGGTCCTGGGGGTGGGAAGCCCACCTGCAAATTCCTTCCGATAAGATAAAAAATAGAAAACTAGAGAAGAAGGGAGGTGGTTAGGGAGGTGCTGTTGGTTCTCCTGGAGGAGCTTGGCACGCTGCCTTTTCTGATTGAACTTGGTTGTGCTCACCATCAAAGGACCTCATTGTCACTGGGAATGGCTGCAGGTCACTTTGGAGGAGCTCTGGCTCTTATTTTGACCATCACTTCCTGGTTCTAGTACAGATCCGTCAGGCTGCTGGCATAGACTTCCTAGCTTTTACCACTGACCTTCGGGCCTTCACAGAGCAGATCTGTGAAACAGCCTATGTGAGACATTATTAAGGAATCTCGGCCTCCAGTTGGACTCTAGGAAGGTGGACTCAGGAGGACACTCCCATGGGACTCAGGCCCTCAGATGGATTATTTGGCCTTTAATATGTAGACAGATTTCCTGCGCTGTCTTTGTATATGATTCTTCAGGTGACTCATAATCTTATACAATATGTGTTCTCTGTTGTATTATTCACCTTACAAAATCCCAAATCACAACAGTGACGATCATGGATTATTGTCCGATTCTATTATATTTTGCGGATTTGCTTTTACTGAACCTAAAACAACTACAGGCAAATACAAGAGCAGAAAAGGGAATTCTGATTAGCAGAACCTGCTGGCTAGCTCTTTTCATGCTGAGTAGCTCTCTTTAGTTTGCCTCTGTGGCAGCAGCCTACAGGAGTATATTTCCAAATTATCCCAGGATTTGATGCTGTAAAGTGGGCAAAGAGTAAGTACAACTGGTAACAGCAAGAGCAAAGCAACAAAGAACAGTGCAGACAATTATAGTCTCCCATGACGACACCAATTTTCATCTTATGAGCATTTTATGGAAAATATATATGCATTTACCCATGTGAAGCTTGTGAATACTTCCCTTTTATGTTTTTCCTTTTATATATTATACACAGTACAAGATTAAACATATAAAATATATGTAGTATGTACTTCTGAAATAAACGTACATATATCTTTCCTAATACAACCTAAGAATCCTCTGTTGATATTTTTAGAATACTTTTTAAAATATTTTTAAGTGAGAAAACTTTTATTAATGTATCTAGAAAACATTAGTTAACGTTTTAAGGAAACTTTAAGAAAAGTTTCTCTAGATTGAAGCCAGAAAATCTTTAAAGTGTCCATGTTTTAATTTTATAAAATGCATAAAATTTTGTAAGAAACTACATAGCATTTGTCTTAAGCAGGAATGGATTTTTTTAAAATGCCCATTACAAATTGCCAACCAATATGTTTGAATAAACTTATTTCTGACTTAAGTTAATCCTTTCCATCTTTCTTCTGAAGAGATTTAAATTGTGCTCCTAAGTGGGGCTTATTACTTTGAATTGCAACTGGATATGTTAATTTATATATTAAAAATGTCTCCTACAAAATGCAGCTGCATACGCACATGGATAAGGGCAGAATAGTGTGTGTTGACAGCTGCATGATTTTGCAGGTTAGACTTAGGCAGAGTTGAAATATCTCGGGAAAATATTTCCCACAACGTTGTTTCCTGAAACTCGTGCCTTGATCTCAGATAAACTATTTGGAGAATGGCTTCATATGTGACTCTCTGTGGAGATAAGGTGATTTGTAGACCTAGACATTTTAAAGCAAATAAACTCTTTTCCCTGTTTCTTCACGCCTTCTTTACCCACCTTCCTAAAAGATCATGCCCTTCCTTTTCATCATTAAGAAAATAAAGTGTGTATCCTTCCAAACTTAGGCTTAAATTTATGAAATTATGATCTGTCCCTAAAAGCACCTCACCCATGATTTGTTCAAGTGCAATAATGCAAAGGCCTGTTTTCCTTTGCAAGGATTCGGCATGAGTATTTTGGAACTGGGTAGCTTCCTAAACAGAAGAAGGACAGACACTAAGTGGACACAGAACAACACATTCCGAATGTGTTTCCCCAACTCTGAGCTCCACCTTTTTCTTTTCTAACATACTTGGTACATGGTCTCACTGCACAGCTTGGGTACTTAGTAACTCTGCTGCTTTCAGCCTCCCAAGTGCAGCGATTGGCTACGCGCACTGCCACGCCCAGACTCAGCGGCCTGGGGGCGGGGCTGGAGCAGCACGCAGCAGGACTCCATCTTGCTTACAAAGCTGTATCATCCCTTCATGTTCCAGTTTCTAGGTAAGAGAATAACATCAGCTCCTTTAGCTTCATTTATCTGGGGTGATTCATTTAAAAATTGTAGACTTTTAACATTGTAATTGGTACTTTAAATCTTACCTGCGTCTGCCCCATTATTTTTATTAATTTTGTATTACAGTGAATAACCTCCTCTTTTTTTTTTTTTCTTTTTTTTTTTTTTTTTTTTTTTTTTTTTTTTTTTTTTTTTTTTTTTCTTTTTTTTCTAGAATTCACTGAGCATGTTGAGATTATAGAACTTGACATACAGGAAAACAACTAATTATCACCTTGTGTTAAGGTGGCATGGTTTAGTTAGCAGCTTTGCTTTAACCTGAGTACACTCTGAGACCTCTGGTGTTTTAAAGCAAAATGAAATTATATTGATTTATCAGGGAAGTTCATTAGCTGTAAAAAATAAAATAAAATAAAATAAAAGATTTGGTGTGGTGTTACATACCTATCATCACCACAGTGGAGTCTGAGGCAGGAGGAGGCTGTGAGCTCAAGGCCAACTGGGGTTAGAACGTGAGTTCAAGGCCAGCCTGAACTACATAGAAAGACCTTGTCTCAGAAAGACAAAAGCACAAGGAGAGAAGAGAGGAGAGACCCTGGCTCGCAGGAGCCAAATAGGGATGTATTCCAAGGACGTTGCCAAACGCACAGAGAGCCGCCAGGAAGGCCTGAAGAACCAGGGTGTGAACCGAAGGAAGTTGGCTAGAAGGGGCCAGGCAGACTTCACCCCATAGGACCCCACAAGGACATGCTGATTTGAACCCCTGGCCAAGGCCCTGGACCATCTCACTGACTCTGGGTGTGGACAAAATACCTGCTGGGATACAGATGCTGCTATTGCTACTCCCAGGAATTCCTCCATGCGTATAGGTCTCGTAAAGTGGGACCATGGATTGCACTCCTCTCCCACAATATCAAAGGCCTAAGGAGGTCAATTCCCCCATGCACCCCACACCCTAAACAAGTCCCATGACCAACGGTGACTGGCCAGGTGTGTCTAAGAGGCACCACGGCACATAGTGATGATGTGAACAGGTGTGAGTATGTGAGGATTTATTTTTTCTGAGACAAAATGCCCAACACCCTGCATTTAAGGAGGGGAGTTTTACTTAGCTCACAGTGCACACAGGTTGTAAGCTTGTAGTTGGCTGAAGGCAGACTGGCTCCGAGGCAGGGTGGCACGGCAGAGGGGCACGGCAGAGCAGGCAAGGCGAGAGAAGCAAGCAGCAAGTGCCAAGCAGTAATTAAAGACCCCTGTGCTGTCTGTTGTATCGTGTCCTGGCTACCAGGCCTTTGGGAAGGCAACACGCACACCCTGAGTGGGGGACTTAATCCTAGGAAGAGCTGTGCCAAACCAATCAGCCGACTGATTTAGCAAGGCGGCACCCTTGCCCCCAGCACCACACACTCCAGATTCACCCACCTCTGAAAAACCCCATCAATGATAACATGAGGCTTTGGGGGCACGTCTAGATATAAACTGCAAGAACCTCTTGTCCAGCAGTGAAATATATAATGTTTAAAATTTTTGAGCTTAATTTTTAAAATTTACCTATCTCTCTTTTTATTTATCTGTCTATCTATCTCTCTTTTTATCTATCTATCTATCTATCTACCTATCTATCTATCTATTGGTACAGGGTCTTGCTGCACACCTAAGGATGATCGTGATCTCCTGGCTAGGCCTCCCCGGTGATGGGATTATAGGCGTGCACCACCATGCCCAGTTTCAGGGCTTAGACTGCCAAGCTATCTCCCCAGCCCTCTGCTTGATTTTTGACTGTTTTGTTTTGTTTTGAACTTCCTTGGAAATACCATTAAACTCAGGAAGAGTTTTGGAGCCTAACAGGTAGGCCCACCTTTTATTTTTACCCTTTATAAAGCCATATTCAGATATACTTCCAAAAATATGTGTCTAATGCAGTCAGTAAAATTCTACTTCAGCTTCTCTATTTAGAGAAGAGTGACGGATGTCCCTTAGATCTTGTGCTGAGTTCTACAATTCCGGCAACTGTCACTGGCCTTCTTTATTGAAAATGATCAATGTTTTTGACAGACAGAAAGGGGACAATACTGCGGCGTATTGTGACGCACCTCGACAGTGTTGTCTCAGAACAGTGTCCGAGTCACTGTCTGTTTTCTATTTTTCTCCTATCAGGACCCAAGGGGAGGTTCTTAGGATCCTTCAGACTGAATTTCCCCAAATATAAAGCACAGTGGTACCCAGAATTTGCTCAGTTTCTTTGCATTTTGTTGGTCGGTTGTGTCCATGGGTGGATTTCATATTTCAACTCTGCATTGTATTGTAGTGTATTTTCAATGACTCATTTAAATTGCAAACTATTCATCTGAACTCAGGAATATGTTTCTTTGGCAATAGAAAAAGGCTCGCATTGAAATCCGCGCTGGTCACACTTGGTTCTCATTCACGTGGCATCATTACAAGCAGCTTTAGAAGTTTGTTAGTAGCACATAAAATTAACATCCTCCATTAATAAGAATATGCAAGGTGATGGACATTTTCATCGTAATTTATTTTATATGCCTAGAATTTTCATCACTCTGGATTCCAAAATCAGTCTAAATATTCTTTTCAGAATCTGTTGGATGAGACTTTTCTTTTTACATAGAAAGATGAGAGTCCTACTGGCAACTTGTCTACACGTAAAGTTTCCTCTTTGCTGTAACCTGTGTTGCTAGATAATTTGAAATATCATTTTGTCAACTGGTAATTAAAGTACCTACTTAATAAGCCTCCTGGTACTTTACACTAAAGCAACACGCCACCGATTAGGTGACGTCCTGAGCTGAGGCCACTCCAGGGGCATGATTCCTGGTCTTGGCCTCCGGGCAGGCAGAATTTCAAACAGCGCCTTCCCTCCAGCTTGGGTTGCTGTTAGTCCTTCGTGAGACAGAGAGCCTTAGAGCAAAGCCAAGGCAACACCAAAAGAAAGGAAAGGACGTGCAGCGGTTCTGCCTGGCCGTGCTGTGTGCTTTCACCCTGGCTGAGGGTTTAGCATCTAGCGTGGCCGATGCCGTGCCTCAGTTTCCTTCCTTCACAGCTCCTGAGAACTTGACTGACATCTCAGTTTCTGAACAAATTCTTAAATCTTTGGCATCCCTTCCTACCCTGAACCTCATGCATAATACATGGATGCAGTCCACAGCCTTGGCTGAGAGGAGTGGCCAGGCTTCATCTATCAATGTCAACAGTTGAACTGCCCAGTGATGGCAGATCCTTTAATAATCCTTCTTGTTTATGGCAACGTTGGCCAATAGTCACAGACTGCCAGTCTCTGGTTTCTTTGGAAGCACGGACTTTCTTGCCCGCTAACATACCACCCATCACCATGTAGAAATGGCAATAGGTCACGGTGAGCCAATTTTTTGTGTGTGTTTTCCCACTTAAACTCTGTATTACTTTGCCAGAACTAGCAGAATAAAGTACTACCAATTGGTTAGTTTAAATTAAAATTCATTGTCTCCTAGATCTGGGAACTATAAGTTCCAACAACAGACTGTAGACTCTGAAAGCTATAAGATTTGGATTCGTAGGCTTGCTTCCTTCTGAAGCTGCGACATCCTGTTGACCTGCCTATTCCACGCCTCCTGCTTCGCTTCTAGTCATTCGCCAGCAGTCGTCAGCATTCTTTGGGCTTGCAGATACATCACCGAGATCTTTGCCTTCACCTGCACACCATAACCTCCTGCATGTCTGTGTCTACCCTTCCTCTTCTTAGAAGGGCACCAGTCATGCTGGGTCGGGGCCTATCCTACTGCAAATAACCTCGACTCGATGAATCACGTCTACGATGACTGGATCCTTTCTGTTTTTATTAGTACATGTTTTCAGGACATAGCACTTACATTTATCATGGGGAGCTGACACGTGGACATAACACATCTTAACTCTCTTTTCCCTCCTGGCTACTTCTAAATCTTGTTCCTCACTCGTTTACAAAGGTCTATTCCCAATGTTTTACCCTCCCTTTCCCTAAAGTCCCTCCTCACTCCCTTCACCTCTTGGTCCCTTCCCTGTTTGAGAAAGAGCTCTCTACTTCCCCTTATCTACCTTTTATCTTGCTCTTTATCTATTTTGGTTTTTCAAAGCTGCTAGGACTTGAACAGTTTTGGAGGACATGATTCAGTCCTAAGCACAATCTCTTCCACCTTTGCCTTACAGTATCTTTCAGGAAGTCCATCTTTTCTTCCTGGTGGTTGCATGAAGGTCAGTCAAACTGACTCAGAAAAGACCAGCATGGATTTGTTTTCCTGAAATAGACTGAATAGGATCTGAGCTTCACATTTAATGTGATTTATTTTCCATAAGAATTAACTTGGGCTGGTGAGATAGCTCAGCAGTCTAAAGTGCCTGCTTAGGCAACTTGAGGGATGATGGTTGTATCCCCAGCACCACATGCTGTACCAGCCCCACCCCTAGGGCAGGATGCACCAGCCATAATATAATTAAATAAAGTTAGAAAAAAATAAAAAGAATTAAATTAACACATTGTTTAGTGACACAGTCAATGACTAAAGCAATTTTGGTAGAAAGTATAATGTTCATACTACTAAGTTTTTATTACTAGGTTTTTCTAAATAAGGGCTGGGGATAAAGCTCAGCACTGTTAGTGCTTGCCTGGCAAGTGCAAGGTCCAGGTTAGATCCTCAGTATTCCTACCCACCCCCAAAAAAAAAGAAAAAAAAAAACTTCTGAAGGAATCTACACTGAGATCTTAAGAAAAGAAAATAAACCAAGAAATTTATTATGAAAACTTCCAAAAACACTTATCTGAACATACAAAGAGCATAACTGCTTCTCAAATTTCTATAAAAGAAATATGTGAAGCTAAGGCTGCTGACTGATCTCTTCACACAGGCCTGGAACTGCTTTCCTGAGCCATTTCTGGCGCTGGTAGCCCCTCTCCAAAAGACCCTCCTGTTTGCACCCACACTGTGACACGTTTATGTACCTGTTTTAATGCACCACTGGCTTTAGTGCCACGTGATTGCCTCAGGAAGCAACAGTTGCAGGCCTAGTTCTTGGCTCCCTGTAGAAAAAAAAATATTAATTGCTTAAGCCCATTTCCTAAGGATTGCTGTTGTTCTGGAGGGAACGGATGTGATAGGGAATTGATTGAGAGTCACTAGTCCAATTGTATGTTGCTCCCTCCCTTCAGGGGCGGGATCAGGGTTTCCAGTGACCATAAACAGTCCTAAACACTGGCTATCAGCTGTGCCCCACTTTGTGGACCAGAGAGGAAGAGGCTCTGCATAAAGGTCTTGTTAGAGACCTGGGTGGAGGTGAAAGCCTCTCTGAGGTTCCAAAGCCCCAGGACATGTGTTCAGCTAAGCTGGGAGTGTCAAACTCTGCTCAGTGAACAGGCAACACCTCGGAGCAAATGGCTACTTCTTGGACAAGCCACCAGTGAGGTTTGTACCACACAGAAATTTCACATATAAAGATATTAACACACAGGAATGCTGACAAGCCTTCACAGCTCACTGTTAAAGAAAATCAGGGAACACCCAGTCCCCCAAACACCAGCTTCAATAAAGAGCTACATGCACTGTTTTAGTTTCTCCTAGTTTCCTTCTCAGGTCAGAGGGATTAGACCTACTGCCACGGTTGAGAAAACATTGTGATGTGAGTTGGAAGGCAGCCCAGATGTAAAGAAAGGAAAGCGAGGTGTCTGGTGAGGGTGGTCCATTGGTGGCAGGTCAAGAAGAGGCACTGTCACAGCACTGCTCATGAGGAGGACACAGGAGGAAGAGGCCCAGGGTTTCCCACCTCAGTGGCGTTGCTCCTGCCTGCCCATGTGCCCCATGTTCTGCTTTTCTGGTGATCTCAGGCCTGACCCTTCCTGCTGCATTAACTTTCAGCTCAGATGTCATCCCCACAGCTGGTCTCCCTCACCACCTAACCTAGCCAGCCTTGTCCTCAGCCTGCATTAGGGTTACCACATCCTCAGCCGGTCTCACTGATATAATCTGTTCCTGCATAGAGTCAAATGCCCCTAGATTCGGAGACTGCGTTTTATTATCACCAGGACAATGCCAGGCACATAACAGATAGCCAAGAGAGGATGGCTGTCTGCATGAATGCGTTCTAGAAAAGGATTGCCCAGTAGAACTTTCTAGAATGGGCAACACGATCTTTATGAAGCTCTGCTCAACATGGCAGTCTCTTACCACATGTGGCAACTGAACATTCAAAGCGAGATTACTGTGAAAGAGGAGCTAAGTATTAGACTGTCATTAAATTTAAATTGTTACAAGAAACCATTAGCTGCCAAAGTGGAGACAATAATTTTAGGGCGATCCTTTCATTCTCAGACAGGCACCCAGTTATACCCACAGAGGACAGTTACCCTGACTCCAAGTCTGATGTCTCTGTGCAG
>PVJA010039997.1:0-18673 GCA_004027025.1 Myocastor coypus | reverse complement strand
AATAATAATAATAATAATAATAATGATGATGATGTAACACTACCAAGATGAACTTATTCCTGGAGTGACAAATTTAATTAATAGAAATACAAAATTAATTAATAGAAGTACTGATCAGTGTGAACAGAATAAAGATGAAAACTTAGGGGCTGGGGAGATAGCTCTGAGGCACAAGTGCCTGCTGGGCAAGTGCAAGGTCGTGAGTTCGAACCCTGGTCCCACAAAAAAAAAAAAAAAAAAAAAAAGATGAAAACTTATATATTCATAGATTGGTATAGAGGCAAAAATATTTAATAAAATTAATAGTGATTCATGATTTTGAGAATCAACTAGAGGCTGGCTGGATAGCTCAGCAGACTAAAGTACCTGCTTAGGCAGAGCACTTGCTTAGGCAGAACACAGTGGTCAGGTTCGATCCCCCATGTGCTGTGCCAGCCCCACCCCAGGGGCACACTGAGATGGCGACTGAGATTGGGTGTGGTAGCACACACCTGTAATTCCAGTGCTTGGGAGGCTGAAAACAGGAGACTCACTATGAGTCCAATCTGGTAGAAAGACCTTGTGATGGCACTTAAAAATGCCTTACTCAGAGTTAATTCTAAAATGAAATGAAATGCAAAGAGGGGGACATCCACTCGGGACCCCCCCTCCTGTCCCTCTCTCAGATAAGAGCTTTCTTTCCCCTAATAAATATATTCTGCTCTTTACCTCCATTTGTTCCTATCATTGGATGGAGGTATGAGTTTGCTTTTCTTTCATAAATTCTGAATTTGGACTTGCTTAGCTAACAAATTTTATGCTTTACATGTTGATATCTTTACCCATTGCTCGTAATTGCTCATATTTTGTTGTCCAGCAGTTCCGCTAAAATTGTTTACCACAGTTTTATCCCACTCATACCCACCTAAGCAAGTTCCCAGGTCTTCTCTATAGAAGTCTCTGGAAGAGACAGCTTCCAAGGGACACCCACTCGGGACCACCCTCCTGTCCCTCTCTCGGATATGAGCTTTCTTTCCCCTAATAAATATGTTCTGCTCAATTAAAAAAAAGAAAAAGAAAGAAAAGAAATGAAATGCAAAGAGCTAAGAAAAGCCAGGAAAAACTTTAAGAACCAAAGCACAAGATTTTGTGTGCACCAAGCTTCCTCCCACCAGCCCCTGTTATGGCACTGTCTGGCCCATATGAGCCCCAAGACTCTTGAGCACAGCCAGACATCTAAACAATTGGGGTGACTAGTACATGCCCCTGGCTCAACACAATCTGCCACCCATGGCAGGGTGACACAGAAGCCAGCTGCTTGGGGTCACAGTGTGGTCAGCCGGGTCATGGTGCGGTCAGCCTGTTCCCTGCAGGAGCGCACCATGCGGAGGTGGTGCGCACAGGTCAGATGAGGGCAGGGGCAAATCCCTTAATCCTCTCCCCCTCCTGTGCCCGTCCGTTCTGGTCAGCACCTTCCCAAGCAGGAGGCATATCTGCCCCAGCCAGGGCTCTGCTACCTCTAGGGTTAGTGTCTCGCAGCTCCCATATAGCCAGCTCCTCAGCTTTCCCACCAGCCGCTCCGACAGGGCCCCTGAGAGTCAAGCTGTGATGAGGCCAAGGGAAGATCGGCAAGTTTTGGCATCCTTGATTTACTGATCAAGTGTTCATCTGTCATTTGAACTCCCATCTACCGAGACTCAGTGTCAGCTGCCTGTCGCTCAGCTTCCTGTCTTCAGGCCAGCAACTGCACCCAAAGGTGTCTCCCTGGCCAGCCCTGTACCTGCTTCTATGGCAACTAGAGGATTCTGGGGATCTTTCCTCATCCTCCTCTGCTGTGCTGGGGACTGAATCCAAGGCCTCTGTGCTGAGCTACATCTCCTATCCTTTTTTTTTTTTTTTTTTTTTAAATTTTATTTACTTTTTTTTTTTCTTGTTTCAGAACCTTTGTTTATTCCCTCATTTTTATGGCCGGCTCAGCCTGCCCCGAGGGCAGGGCTGGCGCAGCATGTGGTGCCGGGGATCGAACCACGGTCCCTGAAGCCGCCCAAGCTTTCCCAAGCAGGCGCTTTAGACCACTGAGCCATCCCGCCGGGCCCTCCTATCCTTTTTTTTGAGACAGGATCTTTGTAAGTTGTTAAATTGCCCAGTATGGGCTTGTGTTTGTGATCCTCCTGCCTCAGCCTTACAGGCAGGTGTTGCCAGGCTAATATAAAAGAATACTTTTTTTTTTCTTGCAGGACCAGGGTTTGAACTCATGACCTTGCACTTGCCAGGCAGGCATTTGTGCTATATAGCTACCTCCCTGGCCCCTAAAAAAAAAATACTTTTTGAAGAGAAGCAAGGACTACAGCTTAAGATATCTGGCGAGCGCAAGTACCTGGGTTTGATCCCTGGTACCACATGCTGTGCTGGCCCCAGAACTCTGGGCACACAATGCTGTCCACCAAAGCCAGGAGTGGTGGCACACCCCTATAATCCTAGTCCTGGGGAAGCTGAGACAGGAGGATCACCGTAAGTCCAAGCTGTACGGTGAGATCCTTAACCAAATAAGTAAGTAAATCAAAGTTTTTTTTTTTTTTTTTAAAAGATATGATATAGGGCAGGAATTGTAGCTCAGTGGCACAGTGCCACTGGCAAGTGTGAAGTCATGAGTTCAATTCCAGGCATACACAAAAAAGATATGATACAGATAAGTTTGGTTTTTTTTGTTTGTTTGTTTTTTTTTTTTTTTTTGTGGAACCGGGGTTCAAACTCACAACCTTGCACTTGCCCAGAAGGCACTTGTGCCTCAGAGCTATCTCCCCAGCTCCCAGATAAGACATATTTTAAAATGAGGGCATCTCACTAAGTACAAAATGAGAGGTGTAGATCATTAGGTAACGATATGAGGGCTCATGGCCAGCCTACCCTAGAGTACCTCTTCGGGCTGTTTGGTCTTTATGGAGCTTGGAAAGCCTTGAGGAAACAGATGGGATTTCCCCAGACTCTGGAGGATGGAGGAACAGCCTGTGAGCAGGAAGGGCCAGGGGAAAGCAAGACTCCAAGGAAGGAACCCTGAGCCAGGAGCAGAGGCTGCTTGACCCACGTAGCTGATTGTCCTAGGAAGCTGCTTGCACGGTCACCAGGCCTGGTGGTGCATGCCTGCCAGCCCAGCCCAGCCCAAGCCGGAGCAATTTAGCACCACCCTGCCTCCAGATAAACAATGAAATTTTTAGTACTGTAAGAGCTAAGCATGGAGTACGTAGTTCAGTGCAAAGCCTCTGGGTCTGACCATTAGTACTTGAAAAAAAAAAAAAAGGGGGGGGCCGAGTCCTGGCCTGCTGAAGCCTTGAGTCAGTGCCAGTACACACTCTGCTCAGTTAGGGGCGCAGAGAAAGCGCTGGGGAGGTGGCATGGTGGAGCAAGGACAGCAGCAGAGCCAGGCTGTTTTCAAACCCCAGAGGGACGTTGCCACTGCCTCTGCCTCTGCCTCAGGGCAGGGCCAGCTTGTGGTAGCCAGTCCAGGGGTGCCAAGCCATAGTGGGAGTCTTGTTTTTGAAGCTCCTCACTGTACACCTCCGGAGGTTTCATCCCTGCCCCCAAGAGGGCAGCTGCCAGTGATGCTCAGTTCTCTGCTGGGCTCTCCTGAGATGGAACTCAAACATCTCCCTCCCGGAGAACCGTTCCTCCTGCGCACAGCCCCTCTTTGCAAGGGCAGTGCTGCCCTGGTAAAGGAAGACTCACCCCTGACACTTCTCCTTCCCCATATCCTGCCTCCTGCAGGCCCAGTCATTCACAGTCTCCTCAGCTGGCATGGAGATCTGGGGCCCCTCCCTCACCTGGACTGGCTTTCCTTACCCTTGGGCAGTCTAGCTTCTACCCAGCCCTCTCACCTTGCCTTACTCCAGGCCTTACGTTATTCCAGAGGTGTTAGCCTTGTCACCATTCCCTGACCAACCAATGCTCCCTAGGTTCTTGTCTTTCTCCACAACTAGTTAAAAACTGCTGATTTTTCAGGGTTTAGTTGAAGCATTATTTTCCAAAAAAAGCCTTTGTCGGGCTGGAGAGATAGCTCTGATGTCCAAGCACCTGCTTGGAAAGCACAAGGACCCGCATTTGATCTGTGCTGACCCCAGAACTCCAGGCACGCCAAGCTACCCACTGAAACTGGGCATGGTGGTACATACCTGTAATCACAGTGCTGGGAGGCTGAGCCAGGAGGACCACTAGGAGTCTAAGCTGTGTAGCGAGACCCTGTACCAAAAAAAGCTTCCCCTGTCCTATAAGGAAAGTTCTATAGTGGGTTACTTAGGTCCATATATGGTAACTTTAAAATAAATAAATAGGGCCGGCGAGATGGTTCAGTGGTCTAAAGCACCTGCTTAGGAAAGCTTAGGCAACTGCAGGGGTGGTGGTTCTATCCCAATACCACATGCTGTGCCAGCCCCACTCCCAGGGCAGGCTGAGCCAGCCATAATAGATAGATAGATAGATAGACAGACAGACAGACAGACAGATAGATGTAGTCTCCCTGTGCCTGGCAGCATGTTCTGTGAGCTAGCACATATCTATGCAGCCAGGATTATCACTCCCTCCTCCCAAGTACCAGGGCTTGAACCCAGGGCTTCAAGCATATTTGATAAGCGCTTTAACACTGAGCTACTCCAACTCCTTCATTTTTATTTATTTTTTTACACAGTCTCATAGAGCACCCCACACTGGCTTTGAATTTGTAATCACCCTGTTTCACTCAGCCTTCCACGTAGCTGGGGTCATAGCATGTACCACCATCCAGCTTATAGTCATTCTTATTTCCTACTGTTATACTCACACTTTAAAAAAAAAAAAAAAAGCTCCTACTTCATAATGTCTTAGAACCCGGCCTTCTCTTTAAAACACTCAGCTATTTTGTTCCTCAAATTCAAAGTCCTTTTTCCCTAGCTTCCCAAGACCTGAGCTTACAAGGGTGCACCATCATACCCAGCTATTCTGTACATTTTTAAAATGATTGTTGGATTTACACCTCTTGTCCTTATAACCTATACTCTATTTAAGGAATATTTTATGCTTTACTTGGCTTCAACAGGTACTTTATTTTTATTTTTTATTATTATCATTTTTTTCTTGTTTCAGAACTTTTGTTTGTTGGTTTATTTATTTTTATGGCCGGCTCAGCCTGCCCTGAGGGCAGGGCTGGCGCAGCATGTAGTGCCGGGGATCAAACCACGGTCCCTGCAGCCGCCTAAGCTTTCCTAAGCAGGCACTTTAGACCACTGAGCCATCCTGCCAGGCCCTCAACAGGTACTTTATAAAAAACACTGGATAATGAAAAATACAAATTACTAGTAAGTACTTTCCCTTATAATAAGTACTATCATAGCTATAATTCATCACTCTAATTATGTACACAACCATCAAACATCTCGACTCTATATTCCAACTCTAGGAGGGCAGGCATTCTGTCTGCTTATCCTCAGCACCTAAAGCAGTACCTAGAAAATGAAAAGTGAAGAAATCATCTCCCAAAGACTACAGTTCAAATCCTGATTTCTAGCAACCACGAATAAAGCTACGGAAAGCCCGCCAAATCTATCCCTGCACACTGTTGCGTTCTATCATCACCTGCCTCAAAAACCTTGGTATCTGCTTCAGAGAATACTATGAGAAAGTTTATTCCAAAAAGCAAATGGAATCTGTATTAGAAAGAAATTCTTCACAGGTGGCCAAACGTGGCCAGTCAGAAACTACTGTATAAGTACACAGAGGTAGTAAGTAAGTCACTACGTAGGGATGATTCGTTGGCTCAAAACCTTAAAACAGTTGGAAATATCTCATTCAACTTTACATGCTTATCTTTTGCCATACTATACTTATACTTAAGTGAAACAAAAGGTAGCTTGGGCTTACCTTGCAATTCCCAGATCTTCTCTGTGGACAAAACGTTCAGGAGGGAACAGCTAAACAGATGGTGTAATCCAGCTAAGCCTCTTGTTACAGAAGTCAGGCGCACAAGGAAACATGAATGGTTTTAGAGTGATTAATTTGGCTAGCCTGTGGCAGTACATTCTTTGACATTATAAACTCGACTTGGTAAAAAAATACTATTTAACATATAACTAATCTCTCATAGATTTATATTCTTTCATTTTTAATTTCTTTAAAAAGCGATTACTATTAGGGGTTGGCTAGATAGCTCAGTGGTCTAAAATACCTGCTTTGGCAAGCTTAGGCAAGCCCAGGTAGCGCAGGGACTGAAGGGTTAGATTCCCAGACAGCCCCTAGGGTGGGCTGAGACAGCCACACACACACACACACACACACACACACACACACACACACACAGAGCAAGCCAACAAAAAGAAATGATTTTTAGGGCTGGCCCGATAGCTCAGTGGATGAAAGCACCCGCTTAGGCAGAGTACAGCAGCAGGGGCTTGATCTTATCTATGCAGTGAGACCCTGTACCAAATACATAAAAATAAATAAATAAATAAAAGTGAATACTTTTTTTTTAGAGCTTTTCACAACTCCGTTTTCCTCTGAAGTGAGTATTCTTGCATATAGGAGGCAATGGGTCAACAAATAACTGGTTACGTTCTGTAAAGTGAGCCACTGAGTTTTACTTTTCTCCACTCAAGTTCAGTATCAGGAGAAATTTATGTAACAGGGTTTTTTCATTTTGTTTTTTGGTCTTGAGACAAGGTTTTGTGCTATGTAGTTCAGACTAGCCTTGACTTCACTCTGCAGACTAGGCTGGCCTCGGACTCATGGCAATCCTCCTGCCTCAGCCTCCCCAGTGCTAGGATTACAGGTGTGTGCCACCATACCTGGCTTGTTTTGTCTTTTGAGACAGGATCTCACTATGTAGTTCAACCTGCCCTTGTGCTCATTATATAGCCTACACTAGCCTCAAACTCATGGCCAACTTCCTACCTCAGGCTCCAGAGTGCTGAGATTATAGGTGTGCACCACCACGCCTGACAGGTAACAATTTCATAAACAGGACATGATTTAGAGATGGGCTGAAGGTTCAACAGAATTGTAGCTCCAAATTCTGTGAAGTGGAAATAATAAATGACTAGCAACAGCAAGCATTAAGAACAAACACCTGCAGCATCTAGGTTGTAGTCTCTAAGGAGCTGTGTGTGTGTGTGTGTGTATGTGTGTGTCTAAGTCGGAAGCAGCAAATGTACAAGATAAATGTAGAAGTGAATTCTGGGCTATTACTGATCACATCTGAGGGAAAGTAAGGAACCAACTCATTATTTCTGAAAACTAGTAAATAAAAGGAATTAAGTATTTACCTTTTTTTTTTTTTTTTTGGCAGGACTGGGGTTCGAACTCATGACCTTGCACTTGCCAGGCAGGCACTTGTGCCATGAGCTATCTCGCCAGCCCCTAAGTATTTACCTCTTGTTCGCCTATTCAAATTGCAACCAAATAACTGGTAAGAGGAAATTTCTCTTTTTTAAGATATTCCAGCTAAAATCCAAAGAAATAATAATACAGTTACTACTATTTTTCAACCCTTAGTGAATTAATGATGCTGTATCTTCAAGACAGAAAAAATGGTAGGGCATAACGAGGAGCAAGAGAGAAACTATCAGAAAAGATAGGAAAAGCAAGAATGCATGAAAAAAAAAAAAAAAAAAAAGAATGCATGAATTCTGTTTAAACAGAACCTAAAATGTATTCATAGGAAATCTGAACAGATGAGGTAGTTTTGATATTAAGGGTTCACTAATCATTTCTTCACATATGATAATGGTTTCTTTCAGTTACTGTTTTCTCATTGATGGGAACAAATACCCAACACTCAAAATGAAGGAAGGAAAGGTTTCTTTAGCTCAGTTTGTGGAGGTTTCAGTCCACACTCAGCTGGCTCCAAGGCAGACTGGCACATGGCAGAGGGCAGCCGTTCATGGTGGAGGAAAACAGCGAAACAAGAGCTGAGCCAAAAGGGAGGAGCAGGGGCTGGGGAAATAGCTCCAAGGCACAAGTGCCTGACTGGCAAGTACAAGGTCGTGAGTTTGAACCCCAGTCCTGCAAAAATAAATAAATAAATAAACAAAAGGGAGGAACATAAGCAACAAAGGCGCAGGTGAGTCCCCTCCTTCCCTTAAACTGCCTTTGGACTATCTGCCCTGCCCCCCACCCCCCACCCCCCCACCCCGTGGGTGCAGCATACATACCCATGATCCCAGCCTTGGATTAGGAGTTAATCATACTCTAGAATCTTGCCCCAAGGACTGCATGAGGCTTTGGAGGGACTTTACACACAAGTCAGAACGGTACTGTAGTTAATTACAAAAAGAAAGACCATATACTGAAATACTCAGGAGTGAAGGAAACTGCTACCCTAGGATTTCTTACAAAATAATCTAGAATTAAGTAGCAAGGACACAAATGAAATGTGAGTGGCAATGAACAGATAATTATTTGAAGCTGGATGATGGGTACATGGAAAAAAATATTTTTTAAGACAGTGGCTCACTGGGGCCCGGCGGGATGGCTCAGTGGTCTAAAGTGCCTGCTTGGGGAAGCTTGGGCGACTTCAGGGACTGTGGTTCAATCCCCGGCACCACATGCTGCACCAGCCCTGCCCTCAGGGCGGGCTGAGCTGGCCATAAAAATGAGTGAATAAACAAAGGTTCTGAAACAAGAATAAAAATAATAAATAAAATTAAAAAAAAAAAAAAGACAGTGGCTCACTATGTAGTATAGGCTAGCCTTCAACTTGCAGGCCTCAAATTTGCAATCCTCCTGCCTCGGCCTCCTGGAATGCTGGATTACAGGCATGTGCTATCAGATGCCTGGCAGCATTTTTGGATAAAGTTGAGATTGTCCATAGTTAAGTTTAAAGACTATGGAACAGGATATTATACCATTCTTCAAAGTAAAATCTGAGATTCTATTCTTTCTAAATCTGTAAAGAGCTGCTGCCACCACCACACACAGGCAATAAAGCAGGAAAAACTTACAAAAAACCCAAGCATAAACAATGTTCACTTTAGAACACGTGAGAAAGCAGATCAGGAGGATGGGACTGGTGGTTCTCTACCCTGGGCAGGTGCCACTTTCTCCAGCTCTGTGGCCTGAATTGCCCTAGCTCCCCCTCCCTCTCTGCAGACTTCTCAGTGGCAAGGCTGTCTGGACACCAAATGTGCACACACAATCCATCTCTGATTCTGCTCTTCATGCATCTCATCAGAGAGCAAACGGTAGGGATGTTAAACAAAAAGGCCCACAGGACGGGGACTGGGAGGCTGATTGGACCCAACTTTATGGTCTATGAGCTTAGAGAAACTATGATAAAGTACAGCCCTCACTCCCAACCTGTTAACTGTGGGGCATAATGTGGACACTGAGCAATGTGATTCAAACAGAAAAGGGACAGCAGCGTTGGTATTCTGCACTGAGAGCTTCCCATGGGCGGAGTCCTCTCTTGCTCACCCACAGGTGGAATCTGCAGACAAAGCTTGGTGTTTAAGTCACTCTCTGGTAGTAAAAGCCTGTGTAATACATTTCATTTGAATTGGGAATAAAGAATGTTTCAGCAGCAAGGCAGTGCAACACAGCAAAAGATCTGAGAGGCAACAGACTGGGGTAAACACAAAAACTAAAAAATAAAATGACATTTATTTAGATTTTTTTTAAATTAAATAACAAAATAATTCGTAAAAGCTAAAACAAAATCCTGACATATGACTGATTAAGCAAATAGCATTAGTGAGTATTAAAAATAAATTTTATCCTTTTTCTTGCCTTTCCCTCACTTTGACCACACAGATGTTTTCATAAGCTTGCCAGCTCCTACCATGACTAAGTGAGATCAAAGGTCCCCCTCCCACAGGAAAGTCAACTTCTGGCTTTAGAGATTCTGAACAACTAAAAGACTAGGAACTTCAAAACCAGGAGCCTGCATTAGGATGGGGAATCCAAAAGGAATACAGCCACTGTCCACTGAGATGTGGTGCAGCGTGGGCCTCTTAAGGTTTTCTAAGTTCTCGCCAGGACTAGGCCGGCAGCCTTTTAGCCTGGACCACAGCCACTGCCATCGACCTAACCAGCAGCCTTGCAAACTGCACCACAACTGGAATTCACAAAAGGAAAGGCCGAACTCTTGGCCTGTATTCCTGGGAGTCAGAGGGCTCTCTGGGTAGGAAGCTGTGGAGGTTTCGAAGCAAGCTTGCCCTGACATTCAGTGCTGGGGAAGGGTCGCAAAGCTTGCCCAGCACACATGTGTAGTGAGTATCTGAATGGATCGAGAGTACTAGCCATCAACATGCAAGGAAACTAGGGTTAATCAGTGAGTCACTTGGGCCCAAGCCCCTCAAAACAGAGGCAAATCTGATGAACCAAGGTGAAAACCTCAGTTGACCTCAGTCCTTTTCTCAAGAACCGTATTAGTCTCCTGCTCCAAGAGGCACCACTGGCCAGGTCAGAGCACAGAAGAAAGCCTAACTTCAGGATATGGCCATGCGTGTGGAGCACAGAAGCTGTGGTGGGGTCCACAGCAAGAAGGCAGCATCCCTAGTCCTCGTGCTGGAGCATGAGCTGGTAGACCGCGCACCTGGAGCCTCAGCCTACTGCAGCTTCACGGCAGATGCCCAGATGTCGTTGCTGGGGAGCGGGGGGAGGACCCATCCTTGGGGCACAGAGCTGCCTTTGGGATGGTCAGCAGGTACCAGGTACTGGTCCCAGTCGTGCCTGCAGAAGAACATTCCAGGAAAACAGCTCATTTCTACTTTTTCCAAGCAAGATGTTCAGCAACAAAATATTCTACTCCTAAGTATTATGTTAAGCTACTGTAGAACTTGATTTCTAGGAATCCATACAAGCTCACATTTTTTTTTTAAGATTTGTTTTTAGATTAGCATTTTTATTTTATTTTTAAATTACTTTTAATAAATAATAATATGATAGTTTCAAAACATGTTAGTAGTACATTCGCAGTAACTGACACATTGCATATTATTGTCTATATATTTATTTGGTCAGGGTCTTGCTATGCAGCTTGGATTCACAGTGATCCTCCTGTCTCAGCCTCTCTGGAGCTGGGATTATGGCAGTATACCACCACACCTTGTTTCATGATCATGGTATCTCCCCTGCCAGGTAGGTATCACACCTTGTTTCAGTAGTCAGCTTGGCATGGAGCTGGTATGGTATGTGGTACCAGGGATCAACCCAGCTCCTTGCTCTTGCCAGGCAGGTGCTTAGATTAGACCACTGAGCTATATCCCTGACCCTCACATTTCTTTTTTTTTTTTAACTTTTGTTTGTTGGTTTATTTTTATGGCCGACTCAGCCTGCCCTAAGGGCAGGGCTGGCGCAGTATATGGCGCCAGGGATTGAACCTCGGTCCCTGCAGCTGCCGAAGCGTTCCTAAGCAGGTGCTTTAGACCACTGAGCCATTCTGCCAGGCCCCACCCTCACATTTCTTTTTTTTTTTTTCCTTGTTTCAGAACTTTGTTTATTTATTTATTTGTATGGCCGGCTCAGCCTGCCCTGAGGGCAGGGCTGGCGCAGCATGTAGTGCCGGGGATCGAACCGCGGTCCCTGCAGCCACCTAAGCTTTCCTAAGCAAGTGCTTTAGACAACTGAGCCAACCTGCTGGGCCCCCTCACATTTCTTAATGAACACATTTAGGGGAAAAAAAAATCTGAAGAACTTACAAATTCTTATGGATAACTAACGAATTAACATAGCTGATCCTCTTTTTTTTTTTTTTTTTCTTTTTGTCTTTTTGAGATAGGGTCTCACTATGCAGTTCAGGCTGGCCTTGAGCTCACTTTTGTAGTCCAGGCTGGTCTAGAACTCACATCTATCCTCCAGCCTCAGGCTCCCAAGTGCTGGGATTACAATCGTGCACAACTTATCTTCAAGTTCTGTATTTGCAAATTTGCCTACTCACTAACTGTAACTATAGCCCCTACATCATAACTTGTGGAAATTTCAAGGATACTTGAAGATACAAAGAATGGCAAAAAATCAGAGTCACAAAATCCTGAGCTGAAGCCAAACAAGGCAACATTCACTACTGTGCCTTGTTAGCTGCTCCTGCACCGGGAATAAGGGTCCTTTTCATGGTCTATGTAGTGCCGTGTTTTGCACATTTCCAAATTTTTCACCAATGATGTCGCTGTTTAAAATGGCCTGCAAGGATCGTGGTATTAAGTGTCCCAGAGCTGAGATTTGCCTTGTGGAGAAAACAGGTACAGGTCACAGTGCTGTCAGCTGGGAGGCCAACTATATATGTTAAATAAAGTGCCTTAAAATAGAGATACAGCTGGGCGTGGTGGTGCATGCCTGTAATCCCAGCACTTGGGAGGCTGATGCAAGAGGATCATTGCGAGTTCAAGACCAGTCTGGGCTACAAAAGTGAGCTCAAGGTCAGCCTGAATTGCATAGCAAGACCCTGTCTCAAAACAAACAAACAAACAAACAAAAAACAGACACAGAGGTACACATGAACAAGATAACAAGATACTGGTCAGCTGATGAACATGTGAACAGAGGCTCTCAGAAAACCACCTAATCCTAACTGAGACAACAGTTCCGTATTCTGTGTTACAGCCTTCACGGCGATATGACAGAACACAAGCATGAGAAACTTGTATTTGGCCAAAAATAGACTCTTTCCAGGAAATACAGTTGCTATGCTAAAGAGCATTCTTTCATGAGAACCACAAATTGTCAGCCCTCTGGAAAGGAACCTCAGAGATCATACTTTGAAGACTTCCCTAGACTCCTGAAGATGTTCTGGGGAGTCTACAAGATAACAAGTGCTCCTCAGCAGTAACAAAGTCAATCTGCCTTGGTGGCCCCACTCACTATGTGTGTTTCACCTGCTGACTTCTCAAGAGACTGCACGTGGGAAGAGCACTGCGGCCAGGACCTGAAGACTATATCCAGTTCACCATCTCCACTTTACCGGTGAGAGCTGCAAACTTCACCCAGCAGCACCTCCCGACTCAGGTGAGACCCTTGCTCCCAGCTCTCTCGGCTGTGACCTGCAGGAGCTTGGAGGTCAGCCTGTGCCTTAACGGTCCACTGCACACACCTGAAAGGGTTTCTCTTCTGGGGTGTGTTTAGTGTCAGAAGAGAATTAGAAAAATAAACCGAGGCTTGCAAATCAACATGAGGGCTACACCACAGAGCAAGTCACACCCTGAGTTTCAGCTGCTTTGCCTGGTAAAATGAAGACAGCTTCTTGTGAAGCATAAGGACTAAACGAGGACACATGGTGTCCTCAAGACCTGCCAACACCTGAACCCATGGGGAACTTTTAAAGGACACAGCAGCAGACCTCAACAAGGAGGGGCCTCTTCAAGGGCTTCCGACTATGCAAGGGAAAGGCAACAGGCACAGCTGCCCCTCTGACCTTATCTGGATGAGCGCCGGCAGGGAGTGCTCCGCCTGGAGGTGATACTGTCGGAAAGGCTGCAGGAGGTGAGCGAGGGGGAACTCGTCTGGAAGAGAAAAGGCACAGCGTCACACCACCACGCCAGCTGGGGGCAGGACAGTTCTCAAAGCAAGCTGGCTGGGCCTGTGATTATGACAACATGATCAAATACGGTTCTGCTTGGTCCTTTTGACTGTCGTCCTTTCCTGGTACTGGGGATGGGGTCCAGGGCCTTTCCATACTAGACAAGTAACTAACTCCAGGGCTGAGCTACGTCCCCAGCCCTACATGTATTTCACATGCACCCACGCCTTCCACCACACAGTCTGGAACAATGATGGTGAATCTTTTTGAGTTTTCAATAAAAACAGGTGGCTACAGCCATAGGCGCCCCACTGCTGGCTTAGAATCACCAATCCGGACATGTCCTCAGCTGCTTTCACCTCTGAGATCTCCCACGATACAGAGCTGTCAAGTTAGTATTTTCCTTTTTCTATAAGTATGGGGGAACTCACCTGGATCCCCAAATAACTTGGACTCAATTTCACGTTTCTGAAGTAAAAATTTCTCTCTTTCTTTTCTCTGCTTCTTCTCCAGGTCCCGTCTCCTCTCTTCCTCTCGCTCCCCCTCCAGCATCACTCTGAGGGCCCTCTCTTCTGCTTCATACAGCTCAGAGCGTTTTTTAATGAGCTTCCTCAGCCGCTGAAGATGGTGCTCAAAAGTCTCATCCGCGGAGGCTGGAGGACAGACCCCTGGGCAAAAAGAGCCAGCGGCATTTTATTTTAATTGTTTTTTAGTTTTTATTTTTTTAAATTTTATTAATTTTAATGAGAAAAAATAACAATGACAGTTTCAAAATAGGTTAGTAGGACTCTTACAATAATTAACACATTGCATATTGTTGTCCAGTGGCATTTTAGGTACAACTGTTTTCTTACCCCAGAATCCATGTCTAATAAGCAGTCTCGATATCCTACCTACAGCAGGAGTTTACTTAGAATCTGTAAATTCTAGCCCCACCCCCACCCCCAGCTCAATTTGATCCTTCTCAATCTCCAACTACATGGAACCTACCCTGAAGGCCTTCTCTGATCTCTCCCTGGATCACACTATTGAGCTTTTGGGTCTGACTGTCCACAGCGCTTATTAAGGTGAGGAACCTCCCTTAACTAATGTTAATGAATTCCTTCAGTACTGAACACAGGTCTAGCAATTCCTCTGGCAGGGTGCATTCTGGGAGGGCAGCTCTCCTCAGGGACAAGACATTCATAATCAAGTGTAGTGACTTCATGGCCTGCTGGGGACAGCAGGATGACCAGCTGTTATGGTTTTCCTGCTTTTAGCACTAAAAACCCTGAGCTCTGCCAGGCCCAGGAAACCAGGATGTGCCTCACCCTGATTTAACTTTGTGATCAGGTAATAGTGCAGCCAACATGGTTAAAGCTGTAGCTGGAAATTTTGCTTACAGATTAAGTATATCAAGGAACTACTGCCCCCTTTTGGTGTAATAAAGGCATTCATTATTCATAGTTGATGATAGGTATACACTATTCTATTTTTCTGCATGTATGAGATTTTTAATACTTAAAAAAAAATTAAAAATTAAAAAAAAAAAACAGGAAAACAAAAGTGAGTTCTTAACACTGTGCTGTAGCCCAGGTGGTCCAGACCACAAAAAAGAACCCTAATAAACATTAGCTTGGACTGCAACTGTGTTCACCCCACAGTGCTCTGCAAGAGCACAGCCGCTGAAACTGCTGACAGGTCAGTGCTGAGAGATGAGTGTGTGGCATCCTGTCAGTCTGTGAAGAATTTTTAAAAAAAGACATCCTTGCCAAAGCATTTTAATACCTGATAAGAGGAATTTTTTAAAAACCCAATTACCCTACTATAATCAACCACTGGCTCCCCATATTCCCTTTAAGTCCTTCTGCCTGCCTGCCCTCCCCTCATCTCTTTGGTTTTTGAGACAAGCTCTCACTATGTAGTTCATGCTGGTCTTGAACTCACTACATAGTCCAGGCTGGTGAACTCATAGTGATCCTCCTGCCTCAGCCTCCTGAATGCTGTGATTACAGGTGTGCTCCACCTGCCTGGCATTTGGCCTGCATTTAAGGAGTTCCTGTAGTTCCGGAAGCATAGCACGTGTGTCCCTTTTACATCTCCATGTTCGATCTCTGTGTTCCACTCCAGTCTTCACCGTAATGTCCCTATTCAATTTCAACAAATCAATGTATTGTAATGTGATTAACAAGCTTCCTACTCCTGGGTACTTCAGCTTCCTGGTAGGATGCAATGCTAGTGAATATTCTTAGGGACATTATTTTTTCCTCCTATGCATCATTTCTATCAAGCAAATCCTCAAGTGGAAACATTTATGATTAACATTCAAGACTACCAAAATGTTAATAAACTGCTTCCTAAAATAGCTACTTGTCACAATGATAAGTGGTGATTATGTGCTGAGTGAATAATCTCAACAGGGTTTTAGCAATTTATGCAGCCACCTCTGAAGTATGATCTGCCAGTTTTGAACACTAAAATTTTAATTCTGGCTGTTAAGTGGCCTACAGTAATTGTTCCTCAAGTTTAGTAGTTGTCTCTTAGAAGCTTTAATTTGGAAGAATGATTTTGCTTCCTCTCCAACTACTAGTGATATAATTGTGGAACTACTCTCCTACCTGCCCTCTCAAGGTGTATGTTTCTCCAGGTCGTTTTCTTTTTTTGCAGTACCAGAGACCGAATTTGGGACCTTATGCATGCTATGCAGGTGCTTATACCATGGAGCCACCCCTGCCCTCCTGATCATTTTCTTATCTCTTTGCTTGAACAGATTTATACTCCTTCATTGGGAATCGCAAAAATGCTACATACCAAATTTACCTTCTACTAAGTCGCCAGGCTAAAGTTTTCCAAGTTGAAATGGAAATGCCACTTTTGTAGTAATTTTATGGTTTTGTTTCATTTCTATCATTTTCTGTAAAGGGCTACATAGTAAATATTGTAGGTTTTATGTGTCATACAGTTTGCTGTCATTAAAATATGCTGGTCTTAAAAAGATCCCTCCTCGGGCAGGCGTTCCCTAGAGACTTCCTGGTGACCGTGACACAATCTCCAGGGAAGAGCGCTCCTTGCCTTCTCCTGCCCCCACAGACTGGCATGAGCTCAGCTCCCCACCACTACCAGGCTCTTCCTTTCCCTAGTCACACATTCTGGGGCCTGGTTTCCTCTGGACTTCAACGACTAGAGAACGCTTTCCACCTCTGCCGTCTACACCAGGGCATCTGCTTCTCTACCACTGTCCACCCCCTCATGAGGCTCCTCCCCGCTAGACTCAGCATCTTCACCAGAACCTCCAGCCCCAGATCGGCCCTTCTGCCCTCTTCCACCCCTTCTTCCATTCCTTTGCTCCAGAGCTTGTGGTCGCTCCGTACAACAAAACCTCAGCAGCTCCGTGCCCTGTACTCCGCAGCCGCAGCACATAAGTCCCTAGACTGTGGGACCTGGTGTCAGTATATGCGTCTCTCAGATGCTCCAAAGCCGCTCCCAGCAAGCTACTGTTGCGCTTGCCTCATGTTCCTCATTTCAAACTGTCGCTACTCTCCTAAAAGCCATTCGACCTACCTCCCCAAAACGCAGTGGCAAGCAGGAAGCCCCTCACACTCAGCCCCCGGGTGCCATACCCACCAGCCCTCTCCCCATCCTTGCCTGTTTTCATGTCCAAGGAAGAGGAGTCCTTCTTCACTTAGAGCAAGTCCTCCACCCTGGACCGGATCTCAGCACCTCCTAGGAGATCTGCAGCCAGGAGCCAGCACTATCTGACGCTTACGCTCCTTAGCATTCAAACAGACTCCAGTTCTCCCCAGACCCTCGGTGACACAGCACCATCATCAGCGTCACCATCACACACTTAGCCCGCTACTGCTCTCATTCTCACTCCTATTCCCCACAGCAATGTTTCATAAGTTGAATTCACTGCTTGTCTCGTCTGCTTTCACCCTATACTCTTCTGGTTTGGTCCAACTTCAACTCCCCTCCCCCATAGGAAAGGCTCCAGCACTGGTTCCTAATGACTAGCTGGGTACCTATTCCGAGGGATGTCTTAGCCTTTATATTACTTGGTGGTAAAAAGAACAACTACGCAAAACACTTAGGTAATTCTAAGTTATGCCAGGATTTTCCAAAGTCCTTGACTTACTAGTCCCCTCAAGATGCACGGACAGGGCTGTCATTTTTTTTTTCTTTTTTTTTTTTTTTTTTTTTTTTTTTTTTTTTTTTTTTTTTTTTTTTTTTTTTTGTCTTTTTCAGACAGGGTCTCACTATGCAGTTGAGGCTGGCCTTGAGCTCACTTTGGTAGCCCAGGCTGGTCTTGAACTCGCACCGATCCTCCTGCCTCAGCCTCCCGAGTGCTGGGATTACAGGCGTGCGCCACCACGCCCGGCTACAGGGCTGTCATTATTCCCTTTTGCAGAAAAGAAATCCAAGGCAGAGGTGCTAAGTGACCCACCCAACACTAAACAAGCATCTGAGCATGTGCTACCTCACAGGAGGAGGCGAGGAGCCCCCTTCTTCAGGCAGGCTATCTTTTCTCTGGTCTCTTCCTTACCTACCTTGATTCTGACATTCCCTAGGACTCTGCCTTTCTGGCCCTTGTCTCACCTCACACAGTGTCCATAGTCAGGTCTTCCTGGCCCAGGGGCCTGCACTGATCCAGTATGTGGCAGTCTCCACAGACCCGCACCCCAGGCTGAACGAATTGACTAGGGGCTGTTACTCCTGTTCTTGTCACTAGAATGGTCTCACTGATCATTCAGTAGACCAGGCTCAAACCTGCAAGTCCTTGTGGAACTGCGGCCACCATGTGCTAAGTCCCCAAGTCAAGCCTTTAAACACCCACAGCCACTCATAATCGCTACTGCTCGAGTTCATTTACTTTTCTCCCTCACTTAGTTCCCGCCACCACGTGGAATGCAACGGCCTTCCTAGCCTCTCTGTTCCCCTAGATGCTCCCCATTTCTCCCCACTCTGCCGGCACTAGGCCTTGTTGCCACCTCACCGTCTGCGTGGCACTTTCTAATATTTCCCCCAACTTTAAGCGGAGGTGAGAACTCTAGCCTGGTCTCTGGCCAGGTCACAGCTCGGGATGTGGCCCTGCTTACAGCTCCAGCCTACTGAAAGGTGCACCTTTAAGAGAAGTCAGAAGGAAACTTGCTTATAAGTGCACCGTGCAACCAGCTGCTAGTGACCCCAGGATTTTATGTTCAAGTCAAGTCCTCAGAAGCTGCTTTTTTTTTTTTTTTTTTTTTT
>PVJA010039996.1:0-18821 GCA_004027025.1 Myocastor coypus | reverse complement strand
TACTGGGAGTCAAGCTCAGGTGCTGTGTTTGCCAGGCAGGCACTTGTCCTGCTCAGCTACATTGTCAGCACAAAGGTGATGTTCTTAACCAAGGTTGCCTCTTCAGCTTCATAAGCATGATGAAACCTGATAGATCAGAGGAAAAAGAACTAATAGTCCAGAAATGACAAAGCACGAGTAACTGGTTAATTACATAGTGTGGCACATCCTTTCTGGTTTGAGCACTTGATCTAAGTCACCATAGCAATGCTGCTTCAATTTTCCTCAAGACTCCAGAGGTGGAGATGAGATTTCATGAAGACCCATTCCTGTCTTCAGCTCTCCTCAGTTCCTCAAAAATTAATTTTTGTCTGCAATAATTTTCATGGTGTGCCTTATGCCACTCTGCAAAAAAAAGCTATTTTTTTCTCTGAGCCAAGAAGTCGAATAATTGGTGTTCAGTGGCCTCTTTAAAATTGAAGACCCATGCTTTCAAGTCTGCTAAGTTCTTATTTTTCTGTTTTGTTGGGTAACTTCCTCTCCTTTGTTTTCTCTGTGTGTCCTGGAATGCCTCAGCCTTCTTGTTCTGTCTCTTCTCTATGAGGGCAAGCCTACTTTATACCTCATCCTCACATGGATATCATTAGGGCCCAGGATTCTACCAACTTGATCACTGAAGATTAGTTCTCCAAGGAGCTTTCTTTGTGGTTTCTCAAAGTCTTATCTCTGGTGAGACCTGGAAAGCTTGTCTGTCCACCAGGCCACTGTTTCTGCCACCGGCCATTGTCCTGTGCAAGCCACAGTGAGCTTTCCACATGCCCACCAGCTGGCGAATGGCTGCAGAACTGTGCCACATGTCTTCCCATGGGACACAACTTGGCAACAAAGGTCAGTTTTTATAAAGGAAGAGAAAGAAGCCTGCCACTACTGACGCATGGGAAGAGTCTGTGCTGATACGTGGACAAACGATGCCAAGTGAAAGAAGGCTGGCAGGAAGGACTGTAAGGTGCTATTTGGTTTCATCTAAGTGACCCGAAAAAGAAAAATTATAGAGAAACAACAGAGAACGTGTCGGCATCTGTCAAGAGCTGGGAGGGAGGGAGAAAACTGATTTCAAAAGGACATAAGGGAACCTTCTGAGGTGAGGGAAATTACTGGAGTTTGATTGAGGCAGTGGTTAGGGGACATTATGCATTCGAGAGTGGGTGCTGTGGTCCTAGCCCAGCACCTTGAGTGCACTTGTAGTCCCAGTCCTGCAGTCATGAGAGACGCTGAGCTAGAATCTGTCCCAGATTCTGGACAAAGAGACATTATAAGGTCAATTACTTTAAGCTGCTAAATTTGGAAGACATTTGCAATGTAGCTGCCAAGTAACATGTATATCTATGTAAAATATTATGTGAAATGTTAATATATTTTTATCTTGTATATTATTTAATATTAATTGTGTACTATGTAACCACCATTTATTACCTACCGATTTATTTATCTGTCTTTACTCCAACATAATCTGTGTATGCATTTAGATCCCCTGAAAGACACACGCATGTGTCCTTTGCAAAAGCAGACTATTTCCGTTCTGACTCCGAAAGCTTTTCATTCACAGGCATTCAGTTTGCATCTTCCCATGATTATTTTCCATCAGACTAACTGAAGGGAATTGCTGGAAGGATTTCCTACAGAATTAAGAGAGAGATTTTCTTCAAAGTAAATGATAATGTGTCATAAAAGGCTGTAATTTTGAACTGGTTAAGTGTTTTAAGTGTCAGAGCACCTATTCAAATAAACATTTTGTGAGCGGCAGCTCTGTGTCAGCCAGAGGCGTTGTCCTGGGAGGAAGAGGAGCTTGGCCTCCACTGCCTTGGAGCTTGTGGTCTGCAAGGGTACAGCACAGTCCAGAGCTGAGCAGTTGTGACAAAACTCCCACATGGAGACCTAAGGGATTCGGCTTTCAGAAGCACCCAGAATGTCACCTCCCACCAGGTATGTCTAGATACAGGACAGTATTAATCTGTTCCTGATTAGAAAACATGCTCATTTTAGAAAAAAAAAAAAAAAAAAATTTAAAAAGAGCAATTCAAAACACAAAGTTTGGAGAAATCAGTGAAAATGATTAGAGAAGCCCTCGTGGCCCTTTGAGTTTACTTTCTGCATGGAAAAGCTTCTCCGTGTAGTGGGGGAAGGAGATTCTGGTGAGCACCAGCTGCTCTATTCTGCCCTACATGCTGCCCGCCTTGGCCTGGCTGGCCTAGGGGCGTCCGTCCTTCCACCTGCAGCCACAGGGGTCTCCTAACAGCAAGCAGCAGCCCATCTGAAGCACCGGAATGGCTTTTCTGCTGTTCAGGGGGCTGGCAGGGGCTCAGGCCCTGGGGCCGAGTTGCTGTCGTCTAGGCAACTTTACTAAGAACATTCCCTTCCTGGGAACACAGTGTAAATTAACTCCTGAGCTCTCGGAATGAAAACTCTTCTTGAGGACTTGCCTCTGAACACTGAGAACCTCCTCATCTCACCAGCTGAGCTGTTTCCCCATTGCTTGTAGCTGCAAAATGTTTCTCCAGAGACCCTGGTTTTCAGGGGCTCCTTGCTCTTAAAACACATTTACATATTCTTTCACCATTTAGATGTCCATTTGAGATTTAACCTCAAATTTAACTAAAAGAAAAGCCCATAAAATAGGTTGTTTTAAAGCTGGAGTCACGTTTGTTCCCTGACCATTAGTAGTGGCCCCTCATGTTCATAAATGGTAGCATACAATGAGTTGTGGGCAATATTGGGGTTCAATTCCATTTCTCCAATATTCCTAGCATGAAAAATTTCTACTTCAGTGTTAGAGCAGGCGGCTATTTTCTTTGTCTTTTAGCTAAGAAGAAAACAATCAGAGTTGATCCTTAGACCTTGTAAGTACTTACAGTGCATGGGATTATTCCAGGCTTTGAAGATAAGCAACTCCTTTAATCCTTGGTGCCACCCTCTGAGACGAATATATTAGTGCCCTTATTTTATAATTAAGGAAATCAGGATGCAGAGAGGTTAAGTGAATTATCCAAGGTCACAAATGAGTGACAATCAAACCCAGGATTTAAACTTAAGGGGGCAGTGTCCAGAGCACATGGTCTCAATCCCTATAAAAGCATACTGTAAAGTGGTTGGATTTTATTTAGAAATCACAGTGTAGAGCAGATAGCACTTAAAAAACCGGAATTGCACTTAGCACAGCTAAGCATTCACGCCAAGAGAGAGATGTGGAAATTAAGCCCAAAATACACAAGCGCAGACCAGATTTTGCTTGCCAGTTTGGTGTATTTAGGGCATATTCTCACCAACTCAATTCGGCATGGTAGGCCCAGTTGTCAGTTTTATTAAATTCTCTCTCTTAGAAAGCATGCAATTTGAGTTCAGGGAAACCTGGCTTTATTTATTGTAGTCCTTTCACACTCGTTCATTAACTGCTTTGGTTGGTTGAAAGTTGGCCCACTATCTCCACTGCAAAATTTAATGATGGTAGAGTGTATGAGTTCTTCATACAAGACAAAGCAAATTAGGCATTGACTTTTTCCTATGCATGCATGCACAAGGTGACTGCCTGTCGGAACCCTAATATCCTGAGAAGACTTTTGTTTTTCCAGATCTCTACCTCATCACTGCTTAAAACTCCCCCCAAATAATAGGAAAATATTTTAGATTTTTGAAAGCCTTTCTTTGAAAGACTTTTTTTTAAAGGCAAATTATTATTATTATTATTATTATTATTATTATTATTATTATTATTATTGTTTTTCCAGACCTGGAGATTAAACTCAGGTCCTTGTGCTTGTCAGGCAAGCGCTTATTCTACTGAGCTATCTCCCCAGCCCCTTAAAGCAAATGACTTTAAAGATGCAAATATGAATAAGATCCATATCCTTTTATTCCAAAGAACTGATGATTGCTGGGTAGATATCAGACTGATCTGGTGAAGACCAAGACAGGCATCAGACTGGAGGAAGTGATAGGAAAACAGGAAGTACGCCCTTTGCAGGTAGTATAGTGTTGCTGAATCCTGGGCTTCAGCTATTTGCAAGCCAGATCTGTGGTCTTCATTTATGGTATCACTGACTATAATGATTTTTTTAAAAAACTTTATAGCAAATTAGAGAACAATATTATCTGAGTTCTCGTTCTGTGTAACACAGTTACACACACACATGCATGCATGCACACACATATGGGTGAGCACACACTTGTGCACTGAGCTCAACCTGAAGAATGCATTGTTAAAGAAAGAGCACCTAGGGAGGAATGCAGACTGCAACAGTAGGCCAGGGACACCAAGAAGGTGACCAGCAAGGGAGTCCGGACACTGCTGGACCCCTCGAGGAAGACCTAGCTCGGCCTTAAAGGGCAGAGGTCGTTTCCCAGAGGAACTGAAGTCTCCCTCAAGAACAGAAACAAAAGAAAGAATTCGCAGGCACAAGGACTGCGGGAAGAGGCAGAGCATCATAGCTGTAGGCCAAGGATAGTACATCCAGTGTTTCAGAGCTAAGGCAAAGCTCCACAGCTTCAGAGAATAGAAAGTAGTTCCAAATAGCTTAGGAGGTGAAGCAAGGAATCTGATCAAAAATGTAAATGAATGGCTCGCTGACCAGATAGCTTCAGCAGAGTGCAGAGGCTGGGTTCGGTCTCCAGTTTGCTGTGCTGGCCCTGCCCCCAGGGTGCACTGAGAAGGTGACTGAGACTGGGCATGGCTGTGCATACACCTGTAACCCCAGAGCTTGGGAGGCTGAAAACAGGAGAATTGGTACAAGTCCGATCTAGGTAGTGAGACCCTGTATGCCCTGTAGACCCTGCCCTAAATTCATAAATTTTTTTAAAAAAAATGTAAATGAAGACTTTACAATTCACTATAAGGAGTTGGAGTGCTACCACAGGTTGTATCAGAGCTGTGAGCTGGGGACCAGAACAGAGCTAGCACTTTGGCAGTTCTTGAGCTGTACGGGGCCTCCTCACCACCTCCCGCCTCGGCTTCTCAGCCAGCTCCGCCTCCGCTTGGTCACTCCCCACACACCGCGCACCAGGGTCGCCCCCACTCCCCACCTTCCTTCCCTCCCTGCAAGTCTTTGCTGAAGTGTCACCTGTCCAGTCAACATTCATCTGGTCAGTGAGATCCAGCTTCCTCCCTAGGATTCGAGAGCTGAGCATTCCCAGGTGGACTCCCTAACCTCAAGAGTATTTATCGCTAGCTGATGAACTGTGTATTTGATTTGTTTATGTACATATTCCCCACCTCAGCTCCATCACAGGATGGAGATTTTTGTTCCTTCTGTACCCCAAGGCCCAGGAACATGGCATGACATAGAGTGAAGATAAATAAAACAACAACAACAACAACAACAAAAAATCAGTAAAGGATTTCAGAATGTTTACTGTAGCATCTGTGTAGAGACAGGGTCAGTGGCTGGGACCTGGAAGCTACCTGGAAGCTGTTGCAGAATGAGACAAGGAGCTCTGGGAGCTCCACCACGGGCTTCAGAGGTGGCATGTAGTGCCATCAGCAGGGCTCAGTAATCAACCGGGAATAGTAGTGGCGTGATACAGCGGGGGAAAGGAATAGTAAGTAATGGTGCCCAGATGTGAGAAACTGAATTATCTGTGAAAGCTTACTTACTCGCTTTCTGAGTAATGTTGGCTCTAGCTAAATGGTTACCAGCCAGTGGACCATGTTCAGAAAAGTGGAAACAGGAACCTTCAACCTCTGCGTACATTTTTGCTTGGATTTTATACTCCAATATAAAGACCTGGTATCAGAAAAACATGTGTATGAGGTAGTTATTTGCTTTTGTTTTTAGGCTGGGATCTACAACATACACCCATGGAACAAGACTGGATCCAACTCATGACTCCAGATGATCCGAAACATGAGGGAAGGATGCCCAGCCAAACCCACACAACATCAGCCAGAGAGCTGTTAACATAGCCTCAGACCTAAAGGTGTGAGAAGAATGCTAGTGTCAGCCGGCAGGCTTGTGCACAGCTGTTGTGCGGCACCACTATGGCTCTTGCTGACTAAAATACCTGGGTTCTGGCTGCTGCTGTTTGGGGCCTTCTATAGCATTCTGGGAAGAGGAAAAGGGTTTAACACAATGATACCGAGTTTCGATTTGGGTGTATCAGGCTTAAAGTACGTCGAGCCATGCAGATGCTTCTGTTCACGACAGGTAGGCATTTGGGGATAAAAGCTGATGCAGAGCTGTACTTTGGCAAACAGTATCACACAGCCAATGACGGGAGCAGGGGAAGAGTGTATAGAATGACGAGGGACTGCCGGCCAGAGACCAGAGAGCCACTGCATTTTGTGAAGAACACACAAAGCTCTTTTAAGCTAAGGAGGTTTCATGGTGTGGCAGTGGAGAACCACGTGTTCTGCACTCCTAGTTTGGGTGCTAAATTTGGAAGATGTGTAGGAGAGAGTACAGCCACAACTGTTGACCTCTCAGTTTGCCTCCCCTGGCTAGGTCGTAGCCTGCACAGCCCACCATAGAAGGAATGATGGCCTCAGAGAGCCCAGACGGCCACTTCACGGTGCCCCTCCTCAGGCTGCATGCAACAGCCAGCTCTGAGATCCTTGTTACGGAAGCGGGATCACACGACAAGCTGCAAGTTCCTCTGACTGTGGAGAAGGACAAGGAAGGGCAGAAGTGTGCTTCTCTGTTCAACGATCCATGCAGCGCTAACAATATCCATCGTAGGCAAATTCGGAGCAGATAAGTTGAGATGTACAGCCCAGCAGCTCTCAGAAATGAATTTAGTTCAAGTTGAATTAAGGTGATCTGTGGAAATGTGTTCCAAAATGACTCTCTTCGGCATTGGGGGCACGAAATCATTCTGAAAAATGGTTTAGCTCTTTTGGTAAATGTTTCTATTATAGCCTCGTAATTCTATAGAAGTTAGGCTAGAAACCTTTAATAAGCTTGTTGGGATGGTGAATACTAAATGGAATTTAATATTTGCTGTCACTTTTCTGAAGGCAAAGGGATCTCTGCATTCTGCTTTTGCTTGCTGCCTCATCTTTCATCTGTTGGGAGAATGGGTAAAGGACCACGTCTGCCGGGGACAGAGGAAACAAGCCACTGAAGCTGGAAATTCCAAGTGGTTGTTTTTGCTGAGGGAAGAGCATATTACTTGTTGTGCAGTACTGTTTGCCTAAGCACAGCTCTGGGCCTGCTTTCATTGACAAATGTCTACTATCCTAAACAGAAGCACCTGGGTGGCTTTAGTATTTTAAGCTGGATACATCCAGATCTAAACTAGGTATCACTGTGTTAAAGCCCTTTCCTTTCCGGAGGATTGTTGGGCTGGATATTTCCACCAGCAGGATTCTTGGGTGTATGGAGTTAGCCTTTTGATTTATCTCATTGCTTCCTGATGAACCTGGGAACAACATTTTTAGCTCTTAGCAGTCCAAGTCTTACAGTATGAAGGGTACCAGGCAGGGATGTGTGCAGGAGGCCAGGGGAGCTGTGCTGGAGAGAGCACGTTGGTGGCCTGATGATGCACTAGTCAACGGGCTGCTGGGAGAGAAGGGATTAGGCCCCTCTGCTAGTGCAATTGCGCATCATTAAGTGTTCCAAATATTTGGAGGCCACAGTATGATATATCACTGGGGAGGTCAGTCAGGCAGTGATGAAAAGGAAGCAAGACTTTGGAAAACCACATCAGCCGGGTTGTCGCAGTGAGCTATCCAGGTTGACAAGTTGCTTTACGGTAATGTAGTGACAACAGATATCCCAAGATGCATTTCAGGCAGAGTTAGTAGACAGTCTAGGAGGGATTTGGAAATGCAGTTAAAATAAAGTAGAAAGGAGTCGGGAGCTAAGCAGACTCCAGAAGAAGACCAGGTCCTGTTATTTATCTAGTGGGATTGCACAGGTGCGGAAGGCTGATGCGGGGGGATGATTCGGTGGGCTTTGCGTGTCTTATGAATGAAGGGCCGTGCAGATCGCAGTGGTGAGCAGCCACGTAAGAATGCAGAAGATCGGGCGAGACTGCAGTAGGGCCTAGGGACAGGCTGCAGGGTGCGGTGCCCCGCACTGTGGCAATTCAAGTCTAGAGTGTGGATACGGTTTCATAGAAGGAGGGTGCTGAGTAAATAAAGAAGAGGGCGGAGGAACTTGCAAAGTTACTGGCTGCCGATGGGGACCAAATGTCAGAGAAGGGAGCAGGGAGGTGGGCGGTGAATAGAAGTTGGGCCCTGAGCGGCCCCAGAAGCGCACGAGGTGTTGTAGGGACGGAAACCCAGCAGCGGCAGTGGCAGTGGCGGCGGTGGTGGCAGCAGCAGCAGCAGGTGAAATGAAAATCAAGAAGTGCGCATGGTTGCCGGGCGTGGTGGCTCACGCCTGTAATCCCAGCACTCGGGAGGCTGAGGCAGGAGGATTGGTGCGAGTTTGAGACCAGCCTGGGCTACAAAAGTGAGCTCAGGACCAGCCTCAACTGCATAGCGAGACCCTGTCTCAAAAAGACAAAAAAAAAAAAAAAAAAAAAAAAAGAAGTGCGCATGGATTCGGTGACCCGGAAGCACCTGTGAAGCTGCTTAGAGAGGAAGCCACGGCAGTGTGGAGTGAGGACGGCGCCTGCATGGAGCTCCTGGTGCATTGTGGTTAGGAAGGGAAACGGAGAAGCAGCACGCTAGCAGGGTCATGCTACGAGGACTCTGGGCTCACTGCTGGCTATTTATGTAGGAGGCATTTGCCCATATTTAAAAGTAAGTGGTAGGATGATGGTCCATGGGAAGGACTCATGTATAGTGGAGCTGAAAGTGGGGGAACAGCACGGGTGAGCCAAGGACGTGAATCGGCAGTGCAGTCAGGAAGCACATGGATTATGAAACACTTTAATTAATATAGGGCTTATTGTGTGTGTGTGTGTGTGTGTGTGTGTGTGTGTGTGTGTGTGTGAAAGCTGTAGGGGAGGCTGCGGGAAGCTGCAGGCCCAATGCAAAATTCTGTACCTAATAGGGCAGTGGGGAAGGGAGAAGGTGGTAAGGACGTAATGCTCAGAAATCAAAGCAGCAAAAAGTGTCCTTAGCCTGTAGAACTAGTGGCAGAGAATGTGGTAGACACTAATCCCCCGGAATAAGCATTAAGGTCAAGGTTTGAAAGGGTTGTGTGAGGAGCCAGGCTTTCCAGCATTTGGGGAGAGCTGAGGGAGAGAGATCAGGTTTAGCCTTGGTATCTAATGTGGCAGAGAAAATGCCCAGAAGACTGCGGAAGGTGAATGCAATGGTTGACGCACTGTGTCAGCTTGAGAAGGTAAAAGCTTGGCTGGATGCGCACAGCAATTCCAAACCCTCGGGCGTGCAGGGGTCTCACTAAGGCGTGGAGGCCCCTATCTAGGGCGACTCGGCACTTAAGGGATCTACAGGGGAACTGAGGAAGGATGGAGAGTGCCGCTTCCTCAGAGGAGCTTCAGTCTTTGCAGTCAGCATGGAAGGAAGGGAGAGAGGCTGGAAGGGAGAGAGGCTGGCTAGAAGCCGCAGCTGCGTCCCTTCCTTTGCTCTTTGACATTTTCCATTGCCATAAACTGCTGCCCTCTGCCATGCACCAATCTGCCTTGGAGCCAGCGGAGTATGGACTGAAATTTCCCGTCCATACTTATTTAACTGTGCGCTAAATAAACCTTTCCTTCCTTAATTTTGGGTGCCAGGTATTTTGTCCCAGCAACAAGAGAAAAGTAACTGAAACAGTGAAGCGTTACTATAATAACTGGGTTTCTAAATGATGTTTTTTGCTAAATATTTGAAACATAAGTACTAAATAAATAGCCAATTTAAAAATAAATTTCTCAAAATTGCCTAAATTTTCTTTGAAGTTTTGCACTAAGTTGTTTTATTTTAGTCTGTACTTAGCAAGAAGTTGTTTCTGGCTGGGGCATTAGTGATCTCACTATGTTTTAATATTGAAAATAGTCATACTTAGATTTTCACCTAGCATCATACATTGGACATGCAATTACCGAGCCAGGGAAAGTCACCAAAGAGCCACTCTAGCAAAGAAAGTGCATCTTTTATTTGAATGGGGATTTTCAGGGCACACAGCACCAATGTGCACAATGAAGTATGCTGCACAATTGCGAGGTTGTGCAAAGTTGTGCTTCATCTTGAGGGCGGTGAGCCAGTCTCTTCCCCGGGTTAAATTTAGGAAGGTGACAGGAGCTCCCAGCAGCCTTCCGATAACCAGAACTCCAAGAGCCTTTACCAACCGAACTGGCAGGAATACTTATGGCCCAGGGTCAGGACCGAGATAATCGTGCTTTTGGTCATTGCTACTATATCCGTAGGTGTTTTTCTTCCTTGAAACAGACTCAGCTCTATTCTGCAGAACTTTGCGAATCTGATCTCTTCACAAAGTAGAAGTAAAGGAGAGATGCTGAGGAGCATATGATTTCCATTAGGAGCAGTTTAATCACACAGAAACTAAAGAAGAGCATTTGGAGGATGAGTTATTGGTTGGGCTAGGAACTAACCAGTGATTTCTGAATAACAATTTGCTCGATATATTTGGGCCCGGGCACATCATAAAGTATCGTTCTCATTTCCACCACAAATGCCCAGAAGTGGTTTGTGCATAGACACCTATGTTGCCAAGAATCTTTTCAGAATCTGGCTATGATTTTTCTCCCTTTTTCTTACACATAACAGCCGTGTAGGCTATGAACTGCCAAGAAAAAAAAAAAGAAAAAAAAAAAAAAAAAAAAAAAAAAAAAAAAAAAAAAAAAAAAAAAAAAAAAAAAAAAACCAGCCCTCATCCCTACAAGATGAGCTCCAAAATGCCTCGATCATCACAGCCAGGGACACCAGCTCCTAGTCCTACCAGGGATATGGTTCCGGCTGTCAGAACGTCACACACACATCAGAGAAGTGAAAGCGGATGGAAGTGGTCCAGTGTCTCTGATTGGAGGCGGCGGTGCTTCCCCAGGGCTGGTGTCCTGAGGCCTGGCAATGCAGAATAGCCTCTTCCTTGTTTATTGTGGAGCACAGCTGCTGTCTTAATTGAGCCTAACAGATGAAGAAGCCCTGTGGTTCTCTGGTTCCCCACCCCCATCTCTCTCCTGGGAAGCATGCTATATGATCTGAGAAAAGAGAGAATCGTCTTCACTTCTGGGAATGGATGCGTGATGTGTGCTTTATTTCTCCAAAAGTATTGAGTTAGTTCAAGCATGGAGATTGAAAGGCCTATGTCCGTGTGCACAGATATGCCTGCCCCCAACTTCTATGGGAATTTAAGCTTGAGATGTTTGTGTGTCCTTGTAGTCTTTTGTGGGGTGTCACTACCCTCCTTGCACCTCCATATACCCTCCACACACACACACACACACACACACACACACACACACACACACACACACTGTTGGCACCTGACACTTCACTGGCTCACCTGAACTTTCAAAGCTTTGCCCCTTAACATTTGCTTTCTCCAAACTGAAGAAGTTGATATGACAGAGTGCTCATGGACTGCTTGGCTTTCCTGCTGCCCAGCGCCCCGCATGCCACCCGCGCTCCTCAGTCACTGCAAACTGCATTGAGCAAGTGAAACACTTTCAAATGCTATTATTTTCTTGATGTCTAGCTATTTACTTAACTATTAGTACAGAGTATTTCAGACTTTTGAATTCTACATATGTACACTGTAATCTTATGGACCCTCGCTTTGGAAAAGAATACAAACTTTTAAAGTTAACAACAAGCACAGAGTTTCTAGATTCCAGGAACAAAACAAAATATTTCTATTGCCTCCACTAAACATTTCTATTCCTTCCACCCCCACTACACACCCATGCACACACACTTCAGCTTCATGCTTTTGGATCGTATCATTGGGCAATTAGTTTGCAATATCATTTTCTATTGAATGAAAAGACAATTCCATCTTACCTCCAGTCTTGTTATGATGATGATGATGATTATTATGAGTTATTATTATTATTGTTAGCGGTAACATATACAAAATGAGAAGTCACACGGAAGAGAGCTCGTTGTTTCCAATGTTGCTCCAAGTTTGTGCCCTATGAGTACAGATACGTACAATATCATACTTTACAAGTCTCATCAAGAGCAATGATTTCCATCTGCAGGGCTACTGATTTTAGAGGTGACCACCAAACAGAAACTATAATGCTGAGCAATAATAAGCAATGAACTTCATACAATGACAGTGGAAAACCTTGCAGTCCCGAAGACAGTGCAGTAAGTACACGTCCTGGCACAGGGAATGGTGCTTGGAAGGAAGGAGGCCAAGTAGAATGAGGTGGAGGCTTCTTAAGATGGTGGGGAACACCAGAGTAGGGGTAGTGGAGCAGAGAGCTATTCTATTTTTTGTATTTTGTATTTTATTTTATTTTTTGCAGTGCCAAGGATTGAATTCAGGACCTTGTGCTTGCCAGGCAAGCACTTATTCCACTGAGCTATCTCCCTCGTCCTTGAGAGAGTTATTTTATCATAAGGTTCCTACACACATTAGGAATGAAAATGAATTGGACAGAGTGAAACCTGAACTACACAGTATTAAATCTAGGCAGACTGCGAAATTAAGGATGCAATCATTAAATAATGATAAAGAGATATAGCTACTGAGCCCGTATGTAAAAAATAAAATCAAGTACAAAGAAAGCTTAACCCAAAAAAATTAGTAAAAGGAGAATATAATTTTAAAATATGAAATGAACAGAAAAACTATAGCCTTAAATCCAACTGTATCAATATTACATTAAAACAATAAACAAAATAATGAAAGAGTAGTGGACTGGGTAGGATAGCAAACTTCAAAGAAAAAATACATGAGATAGAATCACTTCAAAAATAAAAATAAAGACAGAGGTGCTTAAAAAGACCTTTGAAGATTTAATGCCAAGCTAATATCGTAAGAAAGGAAAGAAAGCTTACACATAGTTATGGCCATTTTATATTGATAAAGATAAATTCAGTGGAAATATATAATAATTTTAAATTTATATGTATCTATAGTTCTTATCTTGCTTATAAAATTTATAAAGCAAAGATGAACAGAATGAATGAAGGAGCTAGAAAACCTGTAATTGCAGGAGGACATTTAATATTCTATTCTCAGTAATTGAGCACTGAAATTTTTAGGTGAGTTGGATGACAAAGGAATGTACAAGAATATGAAGGATTTGGGTGTTATAATCAACCCTGCAGGCTAACCTGTGCCTATAGGAGAGTATACACTTTGAAAAGTCTCAACATGCTGAAAGATATGTAAATCTCACAGACTATATCCTTTATCTATAATGTATTTAAATTAAAAATTAATGATAAGATACTTATACAATTCTCAAATAATTAGAAATCACAGAAAAATATTTCTAAATAATTCATGAGTCACTGAACAAATCGCTTGGGAAGTTAGAAAAATTTCAGACTAAGTGATTATGCAAACAACTTTTATAAGTTGTGCAATGGAATTTATCCAGTTCTTAGAAATATATGTATAGCCTTTAATGTGTAGTTTAAAAATGAATGTTTGAAGTTAATGATTTAGGTTTTTATATTAGTAGGCCAATATAAAGAAGTTTAAATGTATTTAAGTAGATAAAAAGGATAATGATATAAACAAACATGAATAAAATGGAGAAATAGACAAAATTAACATAGACAAATTTGCTGCTTTGAAAAGATTAATGAAATTGATAAACTCTAGCAAGCCTTAAAGAAGAGGAAAGAAACAAAATTTCAATATAACATGAAAGAAAAAGTGATAACACTGATTTTTAGAAGCATAAAAAGATAATAAAATATTATGAATAATTTTATATCAGATAAGTTCAGTAACAGAGAGAGAATAAAAATTACTTGGAAAGAATTTTGGCTGAAACATTTAAGATAAAATGGAAAATCGGTATGTTATATTTAGTAATAAAGCTGAATCTACATTACAAAATTCTCCTACTCAAATGATTTTTTACCTTAATATAACATGATTTTATTAGTAAACTTCACATATAAAGAAGAAATAATAAAACCTTCACATGCTTTCTGATAAAAGAATATTTATGCATATTTTAGTATGGTAAATCCCAAGCCACCAATGGTATTATAATAAAAGAAATCAGTTTTCCTATAAACATAATAAAATATTAAGTCATTAGAAAATTGAATCCAACAACATGTAGAAAGATAAACTGTCATGATCAATGAATGTTTTTTAGTATAAGATATGAAATCAAATCAATGTAATCATTAACATTAATTTTTCTATACTAAGAGAATAAAATAATCATAATGATCTCAATAGTAGAAAACATTGCACAAAACTCAATCATGATAAAAGTTCTTAGCAATTTTTTTCATTTCAAAGAGAATTAAAAAATAAAAATGACACCGAATTTCCAAACAAGCCCATAGAAGACTGGCTACCTGATACAGGGCTGGTTATATCGCATAGTTTTGTCATGAATGTCGTTGCTCAGATTAGCAGATACAGGCATATGCAAATTAAGGAAAAATAACTTCCTGTTTTTCGTACAGGGGACCTATAGATACATTAAACGCTCTCCCCAAAGAAGAGAAGGCAATAGCGGTCACTCTTAGCAGTTCTCTTATTGGAAGTTCCGGCCAGTGTGACAGTGCAACAGAGGTTGGAAGGATGAAAAAGAAAACATGTTTTCACATAAAAAATATTTAAGATATTAAAATTTTCTAAAATTAAGTACATTTGTTAATGATACAGGTTATTAGGGTTTATATAAAACTAAAGACATTAGCTTTAAAATAAAATTCTAATAATAGCACCAAAATATGAAGTGATTAAGATACACTTAACAAAACAGGTGAAAAAAATCTCATAATGTAAACCACAATATATTGCTAAAAGCATTAAAAGTTGTAAAGTAGAGTTATAATTGGCCATGGGTTAAGAAACTCTTGTTAAGATATTAGCTATTCACTAATTGACCTATGTAATGCAATTCCAGTGAAAATCCATGTAGGCCTTTTAAATTAAAGAAATTTAAATTACGAACTAAGAAAACAGTTGCCACTATATAAATGTATCAAATATTTCATGGTACCACATTGGTATGCAATGTATGTTTTTGTATGTTTTCCAGGAAGAAGTAAATTAACAAAAAGTTACATACATGCATATACATATGTACATATACACATATATGTGTGGATTTGTAAAACTGGCTTTTTACAATGACCAGCTGCAGACTCACACATGCAAGAGCACAGAAAGGCTGTCTGCACACTGGAAATCTGAAGGATTCAGAAAAAAACAAAGACTTCTGTGGAAGAAATTATTTAGACAATTGAAAACGTCCTGGATGCAAGCCAGTAGAACTCCCGCCAAGTAACTGGGGTAGATGATCTGCAAGCTCAACATCCAGTCAGGCAACACCTGGAAATGGCCCCAGCTCCTTTACGAATGGGTCCGCATTTTGTACATCCAAGGGAGCTTGTTTGGCTGCAGCTGCTCCAGATTAGCAGGAGAAATAGCAAGACTCACTTGCAACAGAGGACTTTTTTTCCAGATTGTGAAGAAAATGAAACAGCTCTATCTCGGGCTGGAGATCTATTCTTGGATCATGTTGCTGATGAGATAGACCCTGAGACTGAAGAAGCTTATGAAAAGTTTTGTTTGCAATCAGAGCATAAACAGAAACAGGAAAGCTAAATTTTGCACTATTAGTTTTATCAAAGTTTAGTTACGAAGATTTAGCAGAACACAAGAAAGCAAGAACACGTGTCATGCCTACACCAAATTAAGGATGCCAAGCGATGTTACTAATATATGCAACTTTAATTTTGTTTAACATTATCTGCCAAAATAAAATTTATTCCCACTTAAAAAAACAAAAGTTAGAGGCTTGGCGCTGACTGCAGATTCCAGAGTTCCGTGAAGAGCTTGCCTTGGAAGCCCACATGCCTCACTGTGAGGCCGAGGAACCTCCATGAAGGCCTGAAGACCAGCGCTGGAGGGAGAGCGGACGACCCGAGCTCATCCAAAGGAAACAAGGGAGATGCCTTTCTTTCCTTCCACGGAGGTCCACTCAAGCTCCAAGCTTACTGGTGGGCACCGCTCCGAGGAGGGAGAGTCTTCCATTTTGGTCTGTCCATTGGAGCTCCGCCAAGGCGAGCAGCTCAGGAACTCTTATTGAAGGTGACACTGCAGCTAACTACCACATCTCCTAGAAAATGACATCAGCAAACACCCAGTGCAAAGGGACAACTGAGAAGGATGAGCCTTGCTTTCCAGAAGATCACAGAGCACAGGGTCTGGGCCATGTGGAAGGACACCCCAGTCTCAGAAGGGTCCAAACTTTTACAGCCAGTGTTAGCTGTTACTGTAGGGAAGGTGGCAGCGGCCAGTATGGCAATAGCTTCTTGATTTTCAAAGAAGGCAGACCCGAGGATGTTCATAGCACTGCATCTCACTGCTAATTTTCAGAATAATTCAACTTATCTTTTTCTAGCCATAAAAACAAAACAAAACAAAACAAAAATATCTCGGTGTTTGGGTTTCATACGTCATGCTAAGCTCTGACACAGACTTTAGGACAAAGTCATTCTGTCAAATAATTATAGACAGGTATGACTTAGTATCGGGAGGCCTAAGCCTACTTTCCATATGCCAGGTGGTAACTTTAGAAGCTGTAAATAATTAAGTGAGGACTTTAAAAAATTAAGTAGCAACTGTATAGAGCAGCAGGTCCATACGCTCAAGTCTGTGTGATCCCAGAGAGCAAACTTTGAGCTGCTCAAATATTTTTGTCCCACTTTAGTCCAGAGTAGATGTCCAAACTCAAGAAACAGCACAAATAAAGAGTCAAAGCTGGATCCCAACGCTGAGTGGGGCCTGTGTCTTCTGATTTGTGCTGTCCTGGCCCAGTTGTTACCCAGAGGAGGAGCAAAACTCCTCGCGGCCTTGTGTTGACCCGGAGCATCGGTGCAGGTACCCTGCAGAGTGAGGGCCCGCACCAGCAAAGTCACTGTTGGGGATTTATCAATTTCTCTGCAAGTAGAGCTCACGTCTTTTGGAAGATTTATGAGCACAGTCATTTCAGGGCACAGAACGAATAATTGACTATTTGTGAGCCCAGAAAAATGAATCAGATTATTACCTCCTGTGTTTGATTAAAATCAGCATGAGAACCTGTGGCGGAGCACAAGGACACAGGGAGGAACGCAGGGTGTGCGTCCCCATCTGCGTGTCTGCCAGGGCTTCTACCTCCCAGGAAATGTGGCCGTCTTGGGGGGACATCAACATGTTTCAGAGACGCAGGCTCCAAGACAAAGAATGTGCTTGCAAAGAAGAGCAGGCCCTTGCTCTCCTAGAGCCAAGGGGCACCTGTGTTCCCAGAGGGCTCTGGCAAGAGCCAAGTTCCCGGGGCAGAGTAGGAACATGTTTACAGATGCGGGTGCCAAGCCATCTCCAGCTTGTGTGGGCCCCTAACTTCTAAGGAGGTCCTGTTTGTAGCTTTCTTTATTGGGGGTCCCTGTGGTGAGTCCCCAGTGTACTGTAAGGTGTTTTGGAACATGACAAGAAAAAACAGCAAGAGAGAACAGCACTGCCATGGGGATCTGGAATGGTCAGTATTCGCGGGGAGCAAAAGGCCTCAAGGCAGCCCGAGCCCCAGAGTTTATCAGTCCCATTTGCTTTGAGAAGAACGGGGAGGGGATGGTGGCTGGGAGAACTAGGGAAGCAGCTAGGCAGGCAGCGCTGGCAGAGTGGAAAGGAGCCATGCTTGCTAAGGGGCCAGGGCAGCGGGATTGAGGCCATGGTTGATGAGTAACCTGTTTTATAGTCTCTTCTGGGAAGGAATTTTCTCTGGAGTCACACACGGACCAGAGAGGAGACATTACCTCATATTTCAGCCCCACAGTCTCATGACCTGCCCCTTTCTCTGGGCTCCGCTGTGGCTCTTGGTGGGGGCGGACGGATACTACCCAGTGTCCTCTGCGTGCTGTGCCGAGGCGTGCACACAGCTCTGGACAGACCCCTTGATTACAGCCGAGAGCCAATGTAGAGAAATCCCATCTATGCAGGCTGTACTGCTTAAAGCTAAACAAAATTACAACTGAGTTTGGGGGGAATCAATGGGGTTTTTTCCCCGTTTCTTTTCTTAATCCTCTCTCCTGCCCCGTCCTACACCTGCCCCTCAATTCCCCCAACAAGTCTAATGTAGAAACTATGAGGAAAAAAGGCAAAGGAAGAAATAGCCTTGAAGTCTTTGAAAAATACTGCTGAGGGGAAGACTGCTGAACGTGCTTATTAAGGTCTACTTTAAAAAAATATATTAATGCAATGAACGTATCCCTGGAACATTTACAACTCGTGGGCGAGACAGGCACCGTGTGACGTAACAAATACCACACAGAGACGCATAGCCTGTGCTTTAACACAGTAGATGGCGGTCAGTGTTGCCCAGGCCACTCAGAGGTGGAGTAAGGAGAAGCTCGCGCATCTCGGAGAGGAAGGACACTGGCGTTCTGCACCACAGCCGGGGCCCCGCTCCGCAGCCTTCTGCCGGCCTCGGTGCACAGACGGTTCCTGCCCACGCTGAGAGCACTGCGATGCCAGGTGTGATTCTCCACAGCTTTGGGCCTTTGCTGATGGCCCAGCCTTTCACAGGATGAGTGCTCTGTGCCTTCAAAGGAGAGCTGGCAAATGTCCCAGGGGCAGCAAAGGATGGGTAGGCGGGTAGGCGACAGGAGTGTGTCTTTCCTTGATGCAAGAGCTTGACCCTGCTGCTCTAGCTCCTCTTGGGCTTTGCAGTTAGGTGTGAATCACACCTAATCATCTTAGGTCCTCCGGCAAGTTCCTGAAGCTCTCTGATCTAGGTCTTCTCAC
>PVJA010039995.1:8374-18896 GCA_004027025.1 Myocastor coypus | reverse complement strand
CTGCCTTAGCCTCCCAAGTGCTGGGATTACAGGTGTGAGCCACCACGCCCGGCATTACAAATTTATGTAAAGGGCTGAAGAATAGTAAATGTGTGGGTCAGTCACATATGGTTTCTGACATTTTTTTTTTAGAATTCTTTAAAAAATATATATATATGTATATATATATATATATATATATATATATATATATATATATCTAAAAGAACATTGAGAGTCCCTAGACCTTACTCAGCAGGCAGAAGGGCTTAATTCACCCTATTATGTACTAGAGAAAGTTTTTTTTTGTTTTTTTTTTTTAAGAAACTAGTAAAGATTTAATGAAATAATGCAAAACACAAGAACTTCAGCAATTTCATAGGATAAAACAAATAACTGGATTTAAAGTTGACAAGGGACCTGAACAGACATTTGTCCAAAGAATATATACAAACAAGACACACAGTTTTGGCAGGGGAGAAGGGGACATACCACGGACTGAACTCAGGACATTGCACTTTCCAGGCAGGCACTTATGCTGCCCAGCCATATCCCCGGCCCACATACATAGGAAAAGAAGTTCAGCTCCCTTATCCTCAGGACAATGGAGAAAGTTTTAAATATGTGAAAAACTAAGGAAATATTGTGATTTGGAGCTTTTGCTGCACAGGGTTTAACTCACCCAGATGACTGAAAAAAGTTTTAAATGTGTCAGTTCTTTTCAAATATCGAAAAGAAAAACTGTCACTGAGATGGCAAGATTAAATAGATTGATAGTTTGAGGAGAACTTATAACTAAGCTAGGAATGGACCAGGAAAAAAAAGTTTGTACTTGATGGCAGAATTAAAGATTGGGGAGCCAGCAACATAGCTCAATGGTACAGTACCTGCCTGGCAAGCTCAAGGCCTTGAGTTTGATTCCTGTACCAAAGGAAAATAAACAAACAAACAAATATTGATTTGAGGTTTGATTCTATTAATTGTGTTGGTATTTTGTCAAATGAGTATGAAACACTGGTAACTGTGGAAAAGTTAATGGTTTTATTTTATTTTATTTATTTATTTTTTTTGTGGGACCAGGGTTCGAACTCACGACCTTGCACTTGCCCAGCAGGCACTTGTGCCTCGGAGCTATCTCCCCAGCCCCAAGTTAATGGTTTTAGCTTCCTAATCTGAAAAGGAAAATAGTATCTCCTCAGAAATGCTGAGGTAAATGATTTAACCTACATAAAGTACCCAAAATAGTGATTGGTGCAATAAATGGCATATAATTGACTGTGACTACATTATCATTATTATTATTATTATAGTAGTTAAGAGCATGAGTTATGGATCCAGTCTAAATAACTTAAAGTCGACTTCCAGCTCCATTACTTAATACCTAGATTATGTTGTGGGCAAGTCATTGAGCTTCAGTTTCCTCATCTGTAAAATGGGGATGTTGACCATAGTCTGCATTATAAGGTTTTTGTGGCAATTGAAGGAATTAATATGTATAAGATCCTTAGCATAGTGCATATTAGCTGACACTCATTGTTAGCTATCACTAAAACTAGTATTGTAAGCTTCTTACAAAGGAAGCTGCAAATATTTAGAAAATTCTCCCAATCTTTCCATCCTTTCTTGAGAATAACCTAGTGAAATGAATAGTGTTCATTAACTCTTTTGAACTACTGCAGTTAAAAATAGATAACACATGGGGCCTGGCAGGATGGCTCAGTGGTCTAAAACGCCTGCTTAGGAAAGCTTAGGTGGCTGCAGGGACCTTGGTTCGATCCCTGGCACTACATGCTGCTCCAGCCCTGCCCTCAGGGCAGGCTGAGCTGGCCATAAAAATAAATAAATAAACAACAAAAAAAAGTTCTGAGACAAGAAAAATAAAATAAAATAAAGAAAATTAGATAACATATCTAAGGCAAAAGAGCAATACTAGTAGCCAGGAGTAAATAACTACTATTGTATGACCTCTTATTATACTACAGAAATCTGTTCTAACACGCTCAGTTAATCAAGTATGGGTCTTCAGTTATAAATTAGCTACCAAAGCTTCATGTTAAGTAAAAGTTAGTGTAGAAGATAATCCAAAACAGTACTACTGTTGCATCATTTTTTATCTCTCATTCAGCCATACTGTTTTTTTCACTTATAAAAGTAGAAACAAAAATTGGACTATCTTTGACAATTTTTTTTTGGAGACAGGGTCTTGCTATACAGTTCAGGCTGGCCTTGAGCTCACTTTGTAGCCCAGGCTGGTCTTGAACTCATACCCATCCTCCCACCTCAGCCTCCCAAGTGCTAGGATTATAGGTGTGTGCCACTATGCCCAGCTCATTCTTTGACAATGTTAATATTAGAATAATATGCTTCTTTAGGTGTCATAACCAGAAAACTCAGGTACCTTAATCTGTAGTTTAAGTAGTAAATACATTAAGTTGTGATGCCAGATTTAAACAAAAATTTACAAATTATACCTGATTGTCTTGTCTTCTGTTGATGGCTTGATCTTCATTTTTCCAAAGAAATTGACTTAAAAGGACAGATTTGAAAGTCATATTAAAATATGATTTTATGAACATAAATTTTCATAGTCATGTTAATATATTGTATATTTTATTTTATGACCAATAGACACAATTATAAAGTTAAAATTTTCTAAATGTAGCCTACAATTGCAAGCAAGGTGGTAGCTACTCAAGGGTATAAAGCAAAAGAACTGCTTCAGTTCAGGAGTTCAGGAACAGCCTGGACAACACAGTGAGATCCCATCTCTTAAAAAAGGAAAACAGAATTTAGCTTGATGCCTTATCATGTTTTCTTTCCTAAACTACATTTATCACAATTAATGCAATTATATTTCATTATATTCTAGCTAAATACAAATCATAGTGCAATTTCTATAACAAAATAAAATAACTAGAAATCTTAGAAGCTTCTTGTGTGGATAATAATTTATAAAATACTTGCCTTAATTTAAAAAATCATAAAAAACCTGCCTCTACTATATATATATATATATATATATATATATATATATATATATATATATATATGTGTGTCTGTGTGTGTGTGTGTGTGTGTGTGTGTGTGCGTACTTTGGCAGGACCAGGGTTTGAACTCACAACCTTGCACTTGCCAGGCAGGCACTTGTGCTATGGTGCTATCTCCCAGGTCCCTCAACACCATAATTTTGAGTGAAATAATTGCACCATGCAACTCAAACGTATTAGTTTACCTATAGCCAAGAATTTACCTACACCCAAGAATGTGAGGCAATAAGAATTAGTTCTAAGAAATACAAATTTTTCTGTTATTAGATTTTCCCTAGTGAGAAAAATATCACAACAAAAATAAATTCAGTAACAAATTATCCCTTATTATATTGGAGAGAAATGTTAGTATATAACAGTAAAGATGAGAATCAGGTTAATTTTAGGTTAAGGCATTACTATTTTTAGTTATATCTTTGTTCTAATTAAAATGTCCTGCGCTCTGTTGCCATTGTTCCTGCTACTCTTGCCTTGGCTGCCTTGGCTTCTCTTGTTCTTTGCTACCACCATGAAGTGATGCTCTCTGCCCTATGCCACTCTACCTGGAGCCAGCTGAGTATGGACTGAAGCCTCCAGTAACTGAGAGAAATAAACCTTTCCTTCCTTCATTTTGGGTGTCAGGTATTTGTCCCAGCAATAAGAGAAGAGTATAGTACCAAGGACAGAATGTGGTACCAGAGAAGTGGGGTTATTGCTGTGGCCAAATCTGACCTTGTGTATTACAAGCTTTTGGGAATGGCTTATGGAAAGAGATAGGAAAGGTTCAGAGATGTTGACTACCTGCGAAGAGCTGGAACAGCGTCAGCTATTCTGTTTGGGAGATTCTGGTCAGAGCTCAGAAGATCAGAAGGCTGATAGAAACCCACCTTAGAGACCAGGCTGAGGAGGTTTCTAAGGGGAAGAAGGACTGCATTGGTTGCTGGACTCCAGATGATTTATGTTACAGCTTGGCCCAAAGTTTGTCTGAATTTTGCTCATATCCAGAGACTTTGCCTGAGACTGAGTTTAAGCAAGGTGGACTAATTAATCTGGCAAAAGATATTTCAAAGCAACCAAATATTGAGGGAGCAGCACAGATGTTGTTGGCAGCTTTTAGCTAGATTTGTGTTGAGAATCAAGAGCAAACAGCTGAGCAGCATGGTTTAAAATGTTGTGAGTTTGGCCAGAAAGTGACGCTCCAAAGACCTGTGGACTGCAAAGATAGAGCTGAGAGGATCTCCACTGCCAGGAAGGAACCAGAGAATTAAAAAGATGGCCTGAGGGCATCACAGGAGGCAGCAGGTTTCCACCCTTTGAAGTCTCAGAATTGCAAGGGAGAGGGACTTTTCGTTGAGGGGAAGGCTGAAGAATCCCATGTTCCAGAATGGTGGCAGTGGCGATACCAGGTTCCAGAATGGTGCCAGTATGGAGAATTTATTCCTCAGAATCAGCCAGAGTGTTCAGCAATCTAGGGGCTCAACCCCCTACAACCAAGAAAGAAGAAAGTCCTGGCTACTGCTCCAGATGGCAGCAGACCTTGGCATCATCCATGTGACACTGGTTTTAGGTACACTCAGAATGCAGGGGTTCTGAGGTTAAGAAGACTTCTACCTTGATTTCAGAAGGCCTGGGAGTTCAGGCAGTGTGCCCCTGGGAGGGCAGTGTGTAAAGCTGAGAAACCTATTCAGTGGAAACCCCAGAAGTTTGGAAAAGTCAGGAATGTGGATCATCTAAGGAAAACTGCAAGGAGGGAGCAAAAATAGCCTAAGAGAGAAGCCAAGGGTGCCATAGGGAAGGAGTCACATGGAGCTCACAACTTTCCACAGACTGCTTCAGATGTTTCACATGGACCTACAGGATTTAATCTTTGCCCTGCTGGATTTTGGATTTGTGTTGGTTCCAATGCTTGGTATCCTGCTGTATGTACTTTTTAGAATGGTAATGTTTGTTTTGTGCCACTGAATGTTGAAAATATTTAACTTTTCATTTGTATAGGAGCTTACAGCTAAGAGTTTTCCTTAGATCTTGGAGGAGACTTGGGACTTGGACTTTCCAGCAGTGTTGCAATTGTTTGGGACATTGGCAACTCTTAAGAGATGGACTAAAACGTCTTTTGCATAAAGGGGTGTGCATGAGACTTTGGGTGTCCAGGGGTGGAATGTGATGGTTTGTGTCTAGTTGTTCCCCCAAAGCCTCATGCAGTCATAGTGCAGGGATTTTTGGAGTTGGAGATTAACTCATGATCCAGTGGGATTATGGGACTTAGACAGGTGGGATTATGGGTGTCAGTGTTACACCCAGCTGGGTTGAATAGCCTGAATGTAACATAAGAGAGGTAGACAAAAATAAATAGATAAATAAAAAAATAAAAAAATAAAAAGTCCTTATAAGAGTATTCTTAATACCACATCCTTTTTCTTATAGTTTAGCTTAGAATTTGTAGATTCAACATCTATAATAATTACCTTTTTTGGTTGTGAAAATAATTACTTGAATCTTCCAATGATGCAGGCAACTTAGAATTTTCAATGTGATTGTTTGTATTCTGGCTTTTGTTGGGAGAGGTTTTTCTCTTAACTGATGCTGATGTTCACACATAGCAAATAAAGTTAAAAATATTGATTAAATATTAAAAGAAATTTTTATATGTATATATAATATTATATTTTAGAATCCTCATAAACTTTGTATAGAGAATGAAGGGAACAATTTCCAAAATAAATTTAAAGAAACATTAGTTTATATGAAAAGAAAATTCCCTGGTCAATTGTAAGACACCAAGTGAAGCAATACTGAACAAGAACAGAGACCCCTGGCACATTCACATGTAGACACACACACTCCCAATGAAGGATGTCTGTGTGCACAATGTATGCCAGAATAACTCAGGTTGTACTCAAATTTGTCTACAAAAACCTTTCCTAAGAGTATGTTTTTGAAGTACTTCCCTGAGGCACCTTCTCTGGAAAATCCTAGTGTAATCAGAGCATTAACATTTGTCATTTTGTATATTTTTTATGTATGAAATTTCTCATTTTGACATTATACTGTCTGTAAGGGCAGGCCATCTTTAGAACATGAACATTAAGTTTCTATGACCTATGCATAAACAAAAAATGCATTCATTTAGGTAGCAGTGTTGATATATATTTCCCAATATGTCAGCTTTTTAAAAATTTATAAAATGAGTCACATTAATGTCTGAAAAATCATTTTGCAAGGATTGCCAAAATATTTTGCTACCTGCGGCTCATATTGGTTCAATTTTAGTTTGGCTACTACCATCTATTTCCCAGCTGGCATTAGGCAAAGTCATTTAAGGGAAACAAACACATTTTTAAAAAAGATCTGTTCAATGCAAAATGAACAAAAAGAGAACTATACCAGCTGCTCAAACATTAAATGAATGTAAAAGAACTCTCCTTCTACCCATCCATCAATAAGAAACAACAGATCAAAACTCATTCTTGAACAAACTATCACATAATTAAACCCTGAAAGCTCTAGTCCAATCATGATTATGTAGAGGCCTAGAGACAGCCAGTGAACCATCTACCTGGCCATACACTGTGACCTTTGGTTTGAACGCAGAGTACGAGGCTTCTTATGACACTTTAAGTGTGGGCTTTTTTTATTGTATGTATGCATATAAGTATGTATGTATGTATTTTTTGTATTGTTAGGGAAGGGTCTACAGGGTGTTCAGGTGCTCAGTACTAGAGTGGACTTGTAGTGATCTGCCTGTTCACAGCCTCTCAAGAGCTGGGATTACAGGGGGCCCGGCAGGATAGCTCAGTGGTCTAAAGTGCCTGCTTGGGAAAGCTTGGGTGGCTTCAGGGACCGTGGTTCTATCCCCTGCACCACATGCTGTGCCAGCCCTGCCCTCAGGGCAGGCTGAGCCGGCCATAAAAATGAGTGAATAAACAAACAAGGGTTCTGAAACAAGAAAAAAATAAATAAATAAAAAGGGGACTGGGGAGATAGCTCCATGGCACAAGTGCCTGCCTGGCAAGTGCAAGGTCATGAGTTTGAACCCCGGTCCCTCAAAAAAAAAAAAAAAAAAAAGAGCTGGGATTACAGGTGGTGTGTGTCACCAGGCCCGTCTCAGTCTCGGTCTCAGCGCTCTGTGGGGGCAGGGCTGGCATGACAGGCCCAGGGATTGAAGCCCTGGCCCCTGAGCCAGCTTGCAGGTGCTTTAATCTGCTGAGCTATTTGGCTGGCCCAGGTGTGGGCTTTAATTAGTAACTGGAAAAAGTTTTCAAGGCAGAGATAAATAATCCAATTTGTAATAAGAATACTGCAAATGGGATTGTAAAGGATAGATTATGATAAAGGAGAATGCAAACATGGAAGTTTAACAACATGCTTTTTAAGTTTGGTTAACATAAGAATCTATCAATTTTATAACAAGAATAGTTTCAAAGTTTATAGTCTGAGTCAAAAAAATGATGAACCCCACCTGTCAAAAAATTCAACAGTGTACTAGTCTGACATAACAATAGAGTGAAATCTTAAATCATGTTAAAGATAAGGCACAGCATAAATTATAAAGACCTGCAGACCCATGAGAAAAAACAGAAGATAATTAATGTTATAGGTTTGGGGTTTTTGTAAGGTGAACAATATAGTACAGGACACATTTTATAATGGTATTTTATAATGAATCACCCAAGAATCACATACTATAAGCACAGGAAATCTATCCACACACTAAATACTAACAAATCCTGCTGAAGACCTAGAGATCATAACGATGACTCCCACCAGTCCAACTGGAGGCCTAAAGCCCACATCCAAGTCTCATTCAGGCCTACTTCATGGATATATGCCAGAAACACCTAAAGGCCAATAGCAGAAGTTAAGAAGTCTTTGCCAGTAGGATGAAGGATCTGTGTTAGCAAGCTGAGGGATCTGAACTGGGGCTAGAAAGCAACATTCAAGTACCAGAGCTTCCCAAAGGTACCACAGCCATCCTCAACAACTGTGAGGGACTGAGCTCCTGCAGTGATGAGGAAAGCAGAGTTCCCATCAGGAAAGCCAGTGTGACAAGCTTCTTCATGAAGTTGAGCAGTCCACCATCTTCCCCTCTGGAACCAGGAAGCAATGTTCAACGTGAGGACCCAAGCTTCTCCGAAGTTCACTGGGGAAAGCCAGCATGACAAATTCCTCGAGCAGAGCAGCCCAAGAGAACTAGCAGTTTCCAACAGCTTCTCAGAACAGCATCCCTAACAGCATTTCCGCAGCTTCTCCTGCTCTGCCTTTATGCTGCTGGCAACAACCCTCAGGTGGACCTCCTGCAGCACCCAGCACAATGCTAGCTTAATTCAGCTGGGTGTAGCAAGTTGACCGCCGGAGAGCTATCCATCACATTAATGTAGGGCAATAACCACTGAAATACACAAAGATGAATGAAGCAATACAGGCTACGTAGCTCTCATCTAAGTGTTTGGGAACTTAAGTCTTTCAGGGTCTGAGGAGATAGGCCAGCAGTCTAAGTGCCTGCCTGGCAAGTGAAAGAACAGGAGTTTGGTTCTTCATACCACATGCCCTGCTGGCCCCGCCCCCACGTGCACCCTACCAAAAAAAGTTATTTTAGGTTTCCAAAATTAGCACAGCAGAACACATGCCTACAATGTTCACATAATTTTCAGACTTCAGTTGAGCATCCCTAATTGAAAAATCTGCAATGTGAAATTCTCCAAAATGTGAAAATACTTGAATGTCCTGTACTCAAAAAGTTTCATATTGCAGGGTGTGGTGGCACATGCCTGTAATCCCAGCACTCAGGAGGCTGAGGAAGGAGTATCAGTTCGAGTTTGAGACCAGACTGGGCTACAAAAGTGAGTTCAAGGCAAGCCTAAACTGCAGAGCGAGACCCTGTCTCAAAAAGACAAAAAAAAAAAAAAAAAAAAAAAAAAAAAAAAAAAAAAAAAAAAAAAAAAAAAAGTTTCATATATTACATCATTTGAATTTTATGACTTAAACTTCAGATTTTTGAATTATGGATGTTCCAACTGTATTTTTCTCCTTCATTAATGTGCTTGAAAACACACAGTGTACATATTTTCACCAATCATATTTTTCCAAGGAGGATGATCCAGATTCAACAAGAGAATAAATAAGGTAATATAAGAACAAACGGTTAAGTCAGAAATTAGGAAAGAAGTGATCCTAACTCTATTAATCTTCTGTATAAAACAGACTATTTTCAAATAAATTTCTCCTTTTAAATGAAATACAAATAGGGGATGGGGGGATAGCTCGACAGTCTAAGCGCCTGCCTGGCAAGTGCATGGACCCAGGTTTGATCACCAATATTGCATGCTATGCCAGGTCAGCCTGGAGAAACCAGGCATGGTAGCGTATGCCCATAATCCCAGTGGTGGGGAGACTTGAGACAGGAGGACCACTACAAGTCCAAGCTTTGTAGCGAGATACAAACTTTTTTTTATTATAGCATTAACATATAGAAATTGGACTAAGATACTGTTAATAGATGAGCCAAAAAGAGACAGGTCACAATTAAATCTAAAATGAATCATATATATACATGCTGAAATTCTCTTATAGTATTGACTTACTTCATGTTTTGCATTTTAAAATACTGACATGTAATTGAGAATTTATACACGTAAGACAATGGATTAATTTTTTAAAAGAACAGAAAATACTCAAAACATTTGGGAAAATTTCTGAAGACAAATTCAAATAGTCATCAGACATGAAAAATTCTCAACCAAAGAGAACCGGTAGAAAATAAAATAAAATACTTACAATTAAAATTTTAATGTAAGACTTAACACATTAGTCCCCACTAAAGCACAGTTAACAAAACAGACTTGAGAGACTGAAAGATATTATTCAGAAAGTGGAGCAAGAGAAGTAGGAAAACAGAAAATCTTTAATATACTCCCAAAGTAAAGGTTCAGTAAAATCTTTCAGGCCTTGATATTATTATTATTATTATTATTTTTTTTTTTTCGGGACTGGGGTTCAAACTCATAACCTTGCACTTGCCAGGCAGTCATTTTTGCCACAGAGCTATCTCCCCAGCCCCAAGCCTTGATATTATTTAGTAAAGTTGAACATATGCAAACAATAGAAAGTCTCTTGTAAATGTACAGTAGCAACGCATGTAAAAATGTATATAATAGCATATCTTATTAGCCCCCAATTGCAATCAAATAAAATGTCTGTTAGCAGTAGAAATGAAAATATACAAACAATATATAACATAATGAAAATCAGTGAAACTGAAATATATGATAACATAGTTGAATCTTATAATTATAATACTGACTCAACAAAGAAATTCCACATACATTAAATTATAACCAGATAAAAGTATGTTTTAAGATACATACATGCAGTTTGCAAAACTGAAAAGGAAAGTAAAAGCAATTATCACAAAAATCAAGAGCAATTGCCCCTATTGGCAAAGGATGTAACCAGAAAAGGATATATCAGTTTGAAACATCTAAAAGAAAAATGCAAATACAACTGTATTATTTTATTTA
>PVJA010039994.1:0-18786 GCA_004027025.1 Myocastor coypus | reverse complement strand
AAAAAAAAAAAAAAAAAAAAAAAAAAAAAAAAAAAGAGCATAACATAGATCAGAGTCAATGAAAAAGCAAAAATTTATGCAAATAGCGTGGAAAATTCTGTTCACAGAAGTAATGGCTGAAAAATTCCCACCTAAAGGAAAAGAATTTGACAGATAAGTGACACATATAGAACTCTAATTAGCTATGATTGAAAACCTACCAATGATAGTCAAGATTCCAGAAATTCATCACTGAATTTGATTCCCAGTACCCACCAAAATTAAAAAAAAAAAAAACAAATAAAACATAAACAAAAGAACATGCCACAATTGAGGAGAAATAAGATACTTCCATGACAAAGAACACCTAAAGAAATTAGTGACCACCAAAGTAGCACTTCAAATATTCTGAAGGATATTCTAGAAAGAGACAAGGTTCCATAAACTTCAACAGAATGAATCCATCAGACAAAAGACATAATTAAACAAAGTGGGAAAAAGGGAGTCAACCCCAAGAAAATAATATCACAAGGAAAAGTCAATACATATCAGTTGCAGCCATCAATGTAATGGTCTCAGTTCACCAATCAAAAGAAACAGACTGACAAAATGGATCAAAAAGCAAGAGCTAACAAAATGTTGCATATATGAAACACATTTAACTTGAAAAGAAATTCATAGCTGTTGGGAGTGTCTGAAGTTGGAAATACTTTAGTCCCAAAAAAAAATCTTGCCTGAGTCAATTCTAGTCATTAGTCACTATGCAGACCTTTGTCTTATGATATGAACTTTGTAAAAACTACAAATAAATACCCCTACTATGGTTCCTTACTTCCTCTTCCATCCAGAAAAGGGGCTCCACCTGACCTCAGTTTTCATCTCTTGTCTATTTTTCTAAATTGCCTTGCCATTTTTTCCAGGACTATTGAGACCTGTGAAGGTTGCAGTACATAAACTGAAGTCAATGGATAAGAATGAGTTCTCCATGTGACAAGAATCTGGAAAAAAGCATTGACAGTTATTCTATTTAAAGTGAAAGTAGATTTCAAGCCAAGACGTGATTGAGAGACAAAAATCACTAAATCTTTGTAAAGGGAATGATCAAGGAGGAAGAGAGAAGAATCAGAAATATATATGCACCAAACACCAGCATATTCAACTATATGAAACAAATGTGAGTGGACATAAAAATCCAAAAAAATCACTAATACAATTGTAATGGGGACTTTCAATACTCTGCTGTCATAAACTGATCATAAATGAAGCAAAATTTTTAAACAAATAGACTCAGTAGGTATCTGTAGAGCAGGTGACTCCACAATATAAGAATATATATTCTCAGGATGTTTTCCAAAATAGATCACGTACTAGCTCATAGAACAAGGTTAAGTAAATGCAACAGAATTGAAATTATCCCATGCATATCATCAGAACAAAGTGTAATGAAATTGGAAATAAATGAAAAAGGAAACTACATATGGAAATTAAATCACACCTTACTAAACAGATGAAATTAAAGAAGAAATTGGACAGTTTTTACAATTAAGCCATAATGTCAATGTGACATAATAAAACTAATGGGACACATGAAAGCAGTCCTAAGATGGAAATTTATAGCTACAAATTTTTATACTGGAAAATCAGAGCTAGACAAAATAAACAACCTAATATTGAACCTCAACCATCTAGAAAAATAAGACCAAGTCAAGCCCAAAGCTTAAAAAAGGGAGAAAGACATAAAGATCAGAGCAGAAATTAATGTAAATAAGACTAAGAAAATAATACAAAGAATCAATGAATCAGGAAGTTGGTTGCTTGGAAGATTAAATAAAACTGACAAACTCATAGCAATCTTATCAAAAAATGAAAAGGCTCAAATCTGTGGATTTAGGACTAAGTGAAATTGTAAACGATCCTATAGAAATCCAGATCATCAATACCTACTTTTGAGAACCTGTATTTTTATGAGATGGAAAATACAGAAGGAATGGACAGCTTCCTAGATACATATTAGCTATCAAAGCTGAATCAAGAAGATATAAAAGTCCTAAATTAACTCATTGTCAATCAATAAAATTGAGCATAGTTAAAATCCTACCAACGAAGAGCCCAGGTCCTAACAGATTCACTGTCAAATTCTACTAGAAATTTAGAGAAGATGTAATGCTTTACTGCAAAATTCTTTAATGAAATTGAAAGGGAAGAAACAGTCCAAAATTAATTCCTTGAAGTAGCATTATCTTAATATCAAAAACAGAGAAAGATTCAACCAAAAAAGAGAGCTATATACCAGTCTCCTCAATAAACATAGATTCAAAAAATCCTTGACAAAATACTGACAAACAGAATGCAGCAAATCATCAAGAAGATTATACACTATGCCCAAGTGGGATTCATTCCCATTGCTACAGGGGTTATACAACATATGCAATCAATAAATATAATACACCATAACAACAGAACGAAGGACAAAAATCATGATTATCTTGATAGATGCAGAAAAAACATTTGATGAAGTTGATTTCCATTCATGATTTTAAAAAAGTGTACAGAAAATTGGAATAGGCTGTCTTTATTTCAATCTGATAAAAACCATCTATGAGAAATCAACAAATACCATCACACTAAATGTTCAAAAACTGAAAGATTTCATTCTAAAATGAGGAACAAGACAAGGATATCCACTATCACTATCACTGTTCCGTATATTTTGGAAACATTAGACAAAGAAAGTACACAAGAAAAAGAAAAAAGGATAGGAAAGAAGAGGTTAAATTATTATTGTTTACAGATAACATGATATTGTAAATGTAAGAACCTCAAAACTGTATCAAAATACTTTGAGACTGGAAAACCAAAATCAGTAGTGTAGCTGGACACAAAGTCAGCATTCAAAACTAGCATTTCTGTTCACAAATAAGAAGCTCACTGACAGAGAAATAAGAGAAACCACACTTCTCATCATAGTATGCAAAAAATGAAATACTTAGGAATCAATCTAACAAAGGAAGTAAAAGACTTTCATAGAAATCCTCAGTACTATGAAAATAGAGATCAAAGGGTAATTTAAAAAATGGAATGATATCACTTGTCTTTGGGTAGGAAGAACCAATATAATATAAATTACTATGATAATAACAGCAGTAGTTTTGTAGTATAATTTCCAGTCAGGGATAGTGATGTCCCTTGCCCTGGCTTTGTTGCCCAGAACTGCTTTTGTTTTTCTAGATCTTGTCTGGTTCTAAATAAATTTTAGTGTTGTTTTCTCAAATTCCATGCATTATGCTATTAATCTTTTGATTGATATTGCATTAAATCTGTACAACAACTTTGGAAGTATGGCCAATTTCACTATATTGTATGAGCTATCATCCATTTATACAGTCAGATTTTCATCCGTAGTAAAGAGAATGAAGCACAATACACTCAACAGCTTTTTTTTTTTTTTTTTTTTTTTTTGCAGCAAGGAAAAGTTTATTTAGCTCACAGTCAGCTTTGAAGAAGCTTCCAAGGGAACTGTGCTGGGTGCAAAAGCCAGTCCCAGAGATTACATGTTGCTTTTCCACTTGTATAACATTCTTCCAAACACAACATTGTAGTAATTAAAATATGATCAATTCTAAGAAGTTAGGGTGCAGGGAGGGTCTGACCAAGAAGGAACATGAAAGTTTTAAGGGTAATGCTACTTTCATGCATTCAAATGAACCTAATTATTGAATGAAACTCTCAAAACTGAATATCCAAAAAGTTCAGTTTTAATGTACTGCCACTGAATATGTATAGACATATATTTTTAATTAAAAAATCACATTGTGTTTACTAAAGTATTTCTTCTATTATCCCACTATTTTCTAGAATTAAGTATTGATGAGGAGTGATCCATCTTCTTTGACTGGATAGGTATTCTATATTCTTTGCTTGGGTACCCAAAGAATCATTTTCCTATCTTCAAAGTCCCTTAATTTTATCACGATACATATCAGGGCTAAGATTCTCAATATAATAAGTTGTTACAACGTAAAGCAACCCAGTGACCAGTACCCTTCCTATTTTCCTGTCCTATTGTGACACAGCCAAGGATTCTCTGAAAGACACTAAACAGGTGAAACTACCCACCTGATCTTAACTTTCAAGACCCCAAAACTGCAAACTAAGTGTAAATATACAAAATACTGAGCTTTAGGTAGTTTTTCTAGTAACAGAACACAGCTGCCTACATATAATAATAAACACATCATTTAGTTCTATATAATATGTATGTATACTCTGTAAATACTTCATATTACATAACATATTTGGTAGGTATGTAATTATATGTTTTGTGTGTGTGTGTGTGTGTGTGTGTAGTCATGCATAGATGTTTCTGTCTATTTTCAATATATCCCAAGAGAACAATGAATAGAATAAGACCAATATCTAGCTTATCATAAATGTGTGAAATTGAAGATCTTCCTCATGATAAAGGCCAGGTGACCCAAAGCCAAATAGAGCAGATCCTCCTCCCCCTCTCTGAGTGCCTCTACCGGTTCTGCTGACCAAAACGATGGAGGACAGACTTTTCAAACAAGTTAGCAAATATGTATTGAGCAAGCAACTTGGTTAGGCAATGGTTGTATAGGAGGCAAAACAGAACTAGGCCATATGTTCCCTGAAACCATCGAATTGCACAACAAAGCCCAACTTCCTCCTTGTGCTCAGGGATCACGTCTTGCATCTCAGAGCCTGACTGCCGCGGGAGCCTCTCCTTTATGTTCAGCCTCCTCATGTTTGCCCTGGATTTTTGACCTCAAATATAGTGTAGTGCATTTTTTGTTGTAAAGTGTGGTATGCAAAGTACAGTAAAGTATGCAAAGAACTTATTATGCAAAGATGAAGATTAGATGCTGGCACATTCTCAGTCCAAGTGTCATGAGGTTGTTACACACTTATGATTTTTCTGCTTATAGGAGGATGTGTCTCACATTAAGTATTTAAAACTAAACTACCCAAAGAATGAAGAATCTCACTGTAAACATTTTTTTTGTGTTGCTAAGGATGGAACCCAGGGCTTCTAGTATGCCAAGAAAACACTTCATCATTGAACTACATCCCCTGCCTCACTGGGACTTTTATTAATGAGTCTTCCCATACCAGGAAACACCTGGGAAATTATTTAAAGAGGGAACTTTTTTTTTCAATTTATGTGTTTGGTACAGGGTCTCATGAAGCAACTCAGACTCATAGTGATCCTGTTTTCACTTTCCCCAGTGCTGGGATTATAGGCATGTGCCTGGACTCAGTCACCAGCTCAGGGTACCTGAGGGCAGGGCGAGAGTGACTTCTGGTGCCCTGAAATAAAACCTTTGTCCCTGCACTTGCTTAAGCAGGTGCTTAATCTACTGAGCTCTCTCACCAGCCCTTAGGAGGGAATAAAATTGTTAAAATCTCCTTCTTCTTTCTTTTCCAAAAATGTGAACATGCTACAAATAAACTATTAAGCATTTCCAAACTTTTGTTTATTCCTTCCTACTCTTCATGAAACTTTGAGAAACTAAGCTATTTCCTTTTCTTTTATACTGAACTGTGAGATATGAGGAGGAAAAACTAAATTTATACATTTAAATTAGTCATTTAACTCTGAAATTGCTGAGTAGAACTCAATTAAAAATATACCATTGCTGGGGGTGTTGGGGAGATAGCTCTGTGGCACAAGTGCCTGCCTGGCAAGTGCAAGATTGTGAGTTCAAACCCCGGTCCCAGAATCAATCACTCAGTCAATCAATCAATCAATCAATCAATCAACAAAAATAAAAAATAAAATATGAATTGCTCTCCTTTTGGAAAGTTTAAAAAAAATATGTACCATTGCTTAAGTCAGAGTCAGAGTAGCTACTTAGAGTATTTATATATTAGATAAAAATAGTGTATGGTAAACATTTTTAAAGAGTTATAGTGAAAAGCTTCACTGGTTTTAAGTCATTGATAATCTAAGCCAATAATGATTTTCCTTTGAAAATCATGTTTTGTTTCATGTCATTACTTAAAACTAGTTTTGAGAAATACTTGGTAGGCTTCACTTAGCATATTTTCAAAATTCCTTCCAAGGTCTTAATGGTTATAACTTGAGGGTGAATTTAATGTTCTGAAATTACAAATTTGTACAGTGTCACATCAATTAAGTGTCCTATTGAGAAAGTGCTTCTTTGATAAAAAACAAAGAAAGAGGCAAATTGTAAGAGGTAAAAGTCTTGAGTAGTATTTTCCCTGAAGTTAAAAGTATTTGAGACAAGGGTAACACCTTCATAATAAGGGTCTGGTGTTCCAAATTGTCTTCTTTGATGGCTAAGATCAATTTGGAATTATAAACAATAAGAGATTATCTGATCATATAATAATTTACTTTATACACAAATTTGAAGCCTTTCATTTACACCAGATTTGGTCCTTGATGCTGATATATATTGTTCACAGAATTTTTAAATATTCTACTTTTGAATAACATATGCTTTGTGTGTATTGAAATATGTACAATAACTTGCTAACTTGGTCCATGTGGAGTGAGGTCATTATACATTTAAGATTTTCTGCTTATAGGAAGATGTGTCTCATGTTGTGTTAAAAACTAAACAGCCAAAGCAATGAACATAAAGAAAAGAAAGAAAATGAAAAGAAAAAAGAAAAATATTTATTGTCTACATGGCTTCGCTAGGGTAACTTTTTCTGTTTTCATACAACCATACTCTTTAAAGTATAAAATATTACTAACAGCAGCTTGAGTTCTCTCTATGGGGCAGAAAATGCAAAGCCTTTCTCATCATATTTCTCATCTTCCCTATAAGGAAAGCATATTATATTTATTTGAAGAAAGAAGTAACTGGATATATTAGATTCTCAGTGCCACCACAACAAAATACCACAAACAATTGACTTAAAGCAACAATAACTTATTTTCTTACAGTCATGGAGACGAAAGCTGAAATCAAGGTGTGAGGAGGCCCAAGCTTTCTCCAGTACAGCCTCGTCTTGACAAGCTATACTAACTTGATTTCTAAATAAGGTCACACTCTATAGTTCTAAGATAGACACAACTCCATTCTGCTTGTGTCTACAGGTTGATTGGCTTCTTACGCTTTAACCTCTTATTCCACATTATCCGACTTCCAGTCCCAACTTACTGTTGAGTCTCTTCTGCTGAGATGTCCTCATCTTTTCCACTCAGTGTTGCCTGACAATAGTAGTGATGACCTCTTCCTTCTTGATCACTCTGCTCCCTTAATTCTCTGAGGGGACACTGAGTCTCACCCTGTAGACTGCTGGTTTCCTCATCTCCTGCTTGAACTATATCCTAATAGAGTGCTTCCTAATTCACTTTTATCTGTTCTTCAATTCATATTCTTTTCTTAGTTTTCATTCTCTTGTCTCCTCTTGCCTTCTGTTCCAGTCACTGCTTGATCTACACCCATCTATTGCTCCATGCTGTCTTCTCCCCTAAAATCAGCCTCATATCCCAGTGATTCCTTTAAGAGAAGTACTCCTATCATTACCAACTCGTCATGGATAAGTGCAGGTGCCTTTCTTCCTTTCTCAGATGTGCACCAACACTATCCTGACTCAGGTCCTTGGTCATTCCTAAGGCAATGCTCCACTTTGTTTGCCCTGTCCAGCCTCCAAGGCATCTTGCAGAGCCTTGCATGACAGATCTTCCCAAAGCAAATTTTCATTATTCTATTCCACAGCTTGGTGATTCCTTACGTTCTGCTGCTTTTCCTTTAAACTTCTCAGGCATCTTTTCACTCACCATGGCCAGCCAGAGTCATTTCCTATACTTCTCACCTTATCCTCGCACTTGAGTAAAGCTGACTGCTTCTCTGCAAAACTGAGCATGTGAGGTCTCCACAGGTTGGCTCCTAGTGTCAATGCAATGTTTTGTTCTCTGAAATCCGACCCCGTTCTCTCTGATCCCAAAGTGCTTCCCACCTTTTCTAGTAAGTTCTCTCTCGGCATTTTAGCTTTCATTCATTTTAAAGGAACTCCCCAAGACAGAATAGTAGAAAAATGGTTAGGAGTTCAGAACGAATTCTCTGCCTATGTCCTCCATTCTCAGCTTTTGTGCTTTTGTCATGGTTTCATCTCTGTCTTCCCATCTCAGGACTTAGCACTCTTAGTATGTGCCTCACTCTGAGGTACCCTGCTTTATTAATTGTTGCTTTAAGTCTCTTCCTTACTGTTCTATATGACACATGAAGACAAGGACCACATCTCAGCTTTGTATCCCTGCAACATCTATAGCACCTAGAACAATGTTGTATACTTACCAAATAATTGTTTATGATTCATTTACATTTTTCAAGAGATCGAGAGGGAGATTTCCTACAAAAACTTAGAGATAAAGCTTAAGAACTTAATATATATTGGGTGCTAGTGTTCCAAGCTAGCACCCAACATATTTCATCTCGGGTAAGCAAAGTCTTTACTATGAGTTGTGAGAATGATTTTCTCAATCATGTGAGTAAGAACTAATTATTGAGATATTTTAGAATTGTGTGAGTTCTCTGCTGTCTTTAGTTCTAGACACATCCTTAAAGCTTCAATAAACACTAAAGGGCTGGAGAGATAGTTCAGCAGCATAAGCACCTGGCTCATAAGCACAAGGTCAAGAGTTTGATCCCCAGTATGGCAAAAACAAATACAAAAGACTACTAAAATTATATTATTATTATTATTATTATTATTATTATTATTATTATTATTATTATTATTATTATCTGGATACCAAGTATAACCCCATCCATGTTTAAATGTTTATTTTGTAGAGTGGTTATTGGGCTGTAACAGAAATTTTAAGGAGAAAATCTAGTAGGAGGTCTTCCAGTTATGGGAATGTGCTCTTGAAGAGGATTATGAGTCCAAATCCTCCTCATTATCTCTCTGCTCCTTTGCTTATGTAAGAACTTTCCCTCTGCCCCACATTTCTACCATGCTATGCTTCACCACTACAGGCCCAAAGCTACAAAACAAATGATCACAGACTGAGATTTCCAAAATGATGAGCCAAAATTAACCTTTTTCACCTTATAAACTTATCATCTCTGGTATTTTGCTATAGTACCAAAAAACTTGATAACAATGGACATTACTGAAGAGTTTACATTCAACAAGGTGAATCAATATCATTCTTGCCTTAATCACTAGAAATATGTCATATAAATTTATCCTGATCTCAAGCTATAATCTTGAAAACAGACCTCAGTGATACTCAAAAGCCAAAAGACTCAAGTGCTTTCTTTTACAGTATTAAAATTATTTATTATATAAATAATTGAAATAATAGCAAGACTAAGTTTAACTTTTTTCCAAAAGCAACATGAAAGAGTTGAAATTTTAGAAAATAATTGTCTAAAAGAGTCACAGTCAAATGCCAGTGGTTTCAGGTAATCTCTTCTCCTTAACCAGGAAAATATACACAAAGTTTAACACTGGAGTTTCATGAGAACAGAAATAGTCTTGCTAGTTTTATACTTAGTACCTTGGTGAGTGAACAGGGAAGACCAATGTCACAGGTAAAATGGGCCAAGAAGAGATAAGGGACGTGACCTCTACATCTATTGAACCAGGAGTTTGTGGGAGAAACCTCCTACAAGTCATTCTAATTAATTTGTTTATTTTTTTAGGAAGGAAAGATTTATTTAGCTCACAGTTTGTGGAGGTTTTAATCCATACTTGACTGGCTCCAAGGTAGAGTATATATAGCACATGGCAGAGGGTGACAGTTCATGGTGGTGGAAGACAGTAAAACAGCAAAAGTGCAAAGGGAGGAGTTTCATGATACTATTACTCTATAACACAGGTACTTGAGCTTAACATCACTGTCTTTCTGAATATCAAAGATTTTAGACTTAACTCGGAATCACTATTTTTGATCAATCGTTGATATTCTAATAAATCTCCATAGAATGTGATAAAAGTAGTTAAACATTTTTACACAGAAGTTTAGAAATCTAAGTGTATACAAAATTGTAGCCCTTCAATCCCATGACATTTTTCCTAGTCTCTTACTCTCATTTAATACCTTTCTTAGTTATCCTTCTCTCATTGCTGGGACAAATAACTGACACTCAAAATGAGGGCAGGAAAGGTTTATTTAACTCACAGTTAGGGGAGGTTTCAGTCCATATTCAGCTGGCTCCAAGGTGGAGTGGCACATGGCAGAGGGCAACCTTTCATGGCTGCAGCTAAGAGCAAAAGAGCAGGCAGAGCTAGCTCCTCAAGCAGCTAACTTCTCTTCCTTATATTGAAATGCAAATCACCTGACCCAGGGCAGGTGCAGCACTCATTTCCACAATAATCAATTACAAACTCCAGAAGCAGCCCCATGACTGCATGAGGATTTGGGGGAACACCTATGCACAAACCATAACAATACCCTTTTTTGTTATCTTGTGAACCAACCATTTATTTGAGAGAGAGTATAGCAATAACTGAAATTACATTACAGCAGCACACATCTAAAAGACCAGAATGACAGGCATTCCAAGCATAGTTTTAGTGTTACACACTGCTATCCTCAGTGTGAAAAACCTTTTGGAGGTTCTTACCTTCTGTTTTGGAGGATTAAGGATGTAAGATTATGGACCAAAAATTAGAGAAAAAGAAGAGCTACAAGGATTGTCAACATTTTGGCCCTAGTCCTTCAAGGTCAATGAGGACTCAGGACATAAGAGAACCTGTGCTACAATATCCTAAGACTCAGTGGTTTCCCAAATTTTCTGGTCAAGGAGATTATGGGGCTACAGAGGAAAGGGACAGAAGATATACAGTGTACCTAAGGAGAGTCACCTAGAGAGAAAACATTCTCTCAGGCTTTTACAGACAGAAAACTGGTCAAGCAATGGCTGTGACTCCTCCAGCTGGCTGATACTGACAACAGTTCAACAAAGCACTGTACATGGTTTCAAAGTTAATCCTTAGGGCATTTGACTGACCTTGGGAGATACAAAAGTTACATGGTTTGTTATACAGGTCTTGCTTTCACTTGCCCTTAACCATCCAGCAGAAAAGTTTAAGCATGAGGCATAAATCGTAAAGCTAGATGAGTATGCTGAGCTGTGAAAGACTTAAATCAGCAGCTTGCAACATTGCCAATTCTGCCAAAAATCCTTCGTGACTATGGGGTATTAGACTATGTATACAACTACTTTCTCTTGGTTCAGTGAGAAGAATTTCTTGTACCAACAATAATTAGAAAACTTTTCATGTCTACATCCTGTGCTCTGTATAACTACTATGAGGACAACAATATGTACTGTATCAATTATTGAGAATGCACTACTAAAGTGCTTTGAAACTGTTGCATTATTTCTTATTAAAAGTAATTTTAAAAAAACAAAGGAAGGAGCAATGGCTAAGTCATTGTATTTTTATGATATTTGGTTCTTTTAATCAGAAACTGCACTTTAAAAATAGGTTGGGAGTTGGATGTTGCAATAATGAAGTTGTTGACAGAGCCCTCAGCAATGCAACTGGAGCTCTGGAAGGAAGTGAAACCAGAAGGGTCAATTTAGAGAGGCCAGGAAGTGCTCCTGCTCATCTCTGCATCTCCTTTCTTGCTGTTCTCTCCCCACCTTTCTCTCTGTCTTTAGTCCATAGAGTGGGCTCTAAATTCAGGCCACAATAAGAGTCAAGCGTTATTCTTAGACATCATTTTGGAACACATTTGTGAGAACATAACTAACTTATTTAAGTCCAGTTTCCACAGCCAGAACAATCAAAAGTGACTGTGGAACAATATTATTTTTGTAAATTCAGCTGCCTGGAGATTGCTTCTGTGGTTTTTCTTGTAACAGGATATTTAAATGCAATGTTGAAATGGTCAGCTTTGTGACCCTCCTTAAATTTCACTAACCTGTTTTGAAAGTGTTTCATTGCTATTTTACCTTTTTTTCTCATTAAAGTTAATTAAAAAACAAAAAAAGATTAAGCACACAAAATAAATTTACAGTGATTATGGACAGAAAACAAAACTTTTCTCCATAATTATTTCCTCCAGTCATACTTGTTCAACATTAAAGCTACATTTTGCATAGAAAACTATGAAATAGGGAACATCCACAGAAGAAGAGTGTTTAAAAGTGTAGCCGGGCATGGTGGCTCATGCTTGTAATCCCAGCACTTGGGAGGCTGAGGCAGGAGGATCAGTGAGAGTTCGAGACCAGCTTGGGCTACAAAAGTGAACACAAGGCTAGCCTGAACTGTGTAGAGAGACCCTGTTTCAAAATGACACAAAAAGTAGCAGATACTCTCGAAATACATATATCTATGGAAAGTTAAATTTGAATAAAGCTTATACTTAAAGAAGAAATACAGTAATAAAAGTCATGGGATACATTGAAATGAAAGGTAACATCATATTACACAAAAATGAATTTCAAGAAGCCTTAGAAAGTACATGAAAAATAGTATTAAGACAAGAAATTCATTATATAGATTGTATGACACCATGTATAAAAATCAGAAAGATTAACTTTTTTGTCGGGGATTTCTATTTTGGGTGGTCCTGGGAAATTTTTGTTTATTTCATATGTTACTTTTGGACATCAATGCCGAATTACTAGCTTTATAACTTGAAAGATTATTTTCATGAAAAGAAAAAGCATACCCTTGCACTAGAAATGTCACCACATTATTAGAAACTATATTATAATTAAGCTACTGATACTGCATTACTAGTACGTAAATAAAAAAGTTTAAAAGATCAGATTACCATACTGGGTAAAAATAAAGCTGAGAAACATGTAAGTTCCTGTTATATAGATTTTTTCCATTCAGATACCCAATGGTTCCAGCATGCTATGTTGAAAAGGTTTTCCTTTCTCTTTAATAGATTTCTTTGTTGCCTCTTGAAAAGTAATAAGCTGTTCAAGTCTGAGTTCAACTCTAGGTTTTCTGTTTTGTTCTATTGATTTTTAAAAATTCTTATGAGAGTACCACACTATCTTTGATTATTGCAGCTTAAAATATGCTGAATACAGGTGGTATAAGTCTGCTTTTGTTCAAGTTAGCCTGTATTTCCTAATCTATGAATATGGTCTGCATCTTCATTTATTTGGGTTTCCTAAAATACAAACAGGGTTTAAACTTTTTAGTAGAGAGTTCTTATATGTTTTTACTAGGTTTTTGAGCACTTTATGTTTATTAATTGCTGCTGTAAATGAAATTGCCTGCTATTCCAATTGTTTGCTGCTAGCACATAAAACACCATTGATTTTAGAATATTGAAAATGTCTTGTAACATTGTTAGACTGCTTATTCCACCGGTTACATTTCTTAGAATTTTCCATACCAATAGACCATACGCTTCTTAATTACTTCATTTTATTGCTGTATTTCCCTGCCTAGGGCCTCTACTATGGTATTAAACAGAGAAGTTTTTGCCCTGTGTCCAATCCTAGAAGGAATGGAATGTGTCTTACATTGAATATTTTAATTATGAGATTTTCATAGATGTCCTTTGTCATATCAAGAAGTTTCCCATCTCTTTCTACTTAGAGTTTTCTGTAATGAGTGATTTGTTTTTTAATTTTACTAAGTGCATTTCATGCATCTAGTGCCATGAACCTATATTTATCTTCCTTTACTTTTTTAATATAATGAGTTATGTTGACTGATTTACATACTACTTTGACTGTGCAATCAACTTTTTATTTCTTTGATAAGCTTTGCATTATAATTTTTAAAAATACTGTGTTATTATATTGCTAGACTTGATTTGTCAAAATGTGGTGTGTGACATCTATGGATATGAAGGATACATCTTTTTATTTTTTTTAAATTAAGAAAACTCATATATTATATATATTTCCTTTTATCATCAAAAATAGCAGCAATAATTTCTATGTTACTCTCTTAACTTGAACAGAACTCGTATTTTTCCCAGATGATTTTTAGGAATCAAGACAATAGGTGTGGCCATGGAAAGAAATAGCTTGTCAGGATCTGTGGTGTCTGGTTCTGCTCTGACCATGAACGAAAGTGTCCAGTATGTGCCTAACAGAAAACTCATGACTCCCATACGGCAAAAACTGAATAAGTTAATGTAAACAACTATTTAATGTAGAGTGACCCTGGTGTGCCTTCTGTTCAGATTTTACTCTTCTCTTTTTAGACCCTTAATGGAGAAAAAAAAATCTGCCCTGAAATTTTTTTGATGAGTTCATGGTTTCTGATGCTTATTTGTAATTTCTTTCTTTTTTCTTTTTTTTTTTTTTTTTTTTTTTTTTTTTTTTTTTTTTTTTTTTTTTTTTTTTTTTTTTTTTTTTTTTTTTTTTTTTTTTTTTTTTTTTTTTTTTTTTTTTGTCTTTCTTTTCGGAGACAGGTTCTCGCTATGCAGTTCAGGCTGGCCTTGAGCTCACTTTTGTAGCTGAGGCTGGTCTCGAACTTGCACCAATCCTCCTGCCCCAGCCTCCCCAGTGCTGGGATTACAGGTGTGCACCACCGAGGCCAGCTCCTTATTTGTAATTTCTTCAAATATCCCTTGCAAACTTTTAAACAACACATAAAAATGTCTACCAGTAAATGGTCATGCCTGTTCTTTAAAGTCTTATATTATAAAATAGATTGTTTAACCCATATCTCCCTAACATTCTTCAAAGAACTGGTAACTTAATATCTGATAATTACATTCATAGTATTATGTACAAAGTGAATTGACTAAAACTAAAATATTCCCCAAAGTGCCAATAATAAAAATGAAACAGAATGCTTATTTAATGCTATCTTCTGGAAAAGTTTTGAAATAATCAGATTTAATTTTTTTTTTTCTTGTTTCAGAACCTTTCTTTGTTTATTCACTCATTTTTATGGCTGGCTCAGCCCGCCCCGAGGGCAGGGCTGGCACAGCATGCGGTGCCGGGGATCGGACCGCGGTCCCTGAAGCCACCCAAGCTTTCCCAAGCAGGCTCTTTAGACCACTGAGCCATCCCGCCGGGCCCCAATAATCAGATTTAAAATAGCAACCACTTAATGGTGGATTATCAATGTTCAAGTCACTTAATAGAAGACAAAACCGACCAATATTCACTGATTAAGTGATCTGTATGCATCCTATGGTTGTTCCTCCAAATATTAAATATAGGGACACAATTTCAGTTCCCTTAGAAATTTTTAACACTTTCAGGAGCTCTGGATTAATTGGACTATTTTGTTATGTATACATTTGTTATGGTTTATGTCTAGTTGTCCCCCCAAAGCCTCATGTAGTCATTGGGCGGGGACTTCTAGAGTTTGAGACTTGATCCGTGATCCCTGGGATTATGGGTTTTAGTACTGATGGGATTATGGGTCGAAGTACTTCTGGGATTATGGGTGTAGCCTAAGGCAGAGGCTAAGGCAGAGAGCCTAGATGTAATATAAAGAGAGACAGAGAGACAGACTCAAGCTGTTGCTGTGCTGCTCTGCTGCCCTGATTGATTGGCTGCCTCTGCCACCATTTTGCTGCTGTTCTGCCTCCATGAACTGGATGCTCTCCGCCCTGTTCCACTCAGCCTTGGGCCAGCCAAATATGGACTGAAGCCTCTACTAACTGTGAGCCAAATAAACCTTTCCTTTCTTCATTTTGAGTGTCAGGTATTTGTCCCAGCAATGAGCAAAAAGTAAGACAACATTAAATTAAGGTGATATTTTAAATCAAAATTCTTACTAAACAACATTAAATTGCTTGACCTCCTAGCTGAAGTATTTGGGATTTTTTTTTAAATTTAAGTTAATTGAATTTTGAAAAGTAAAAACAAAAGTAAGAACAAAAATCAAAAACAAAGACAGAAACAGGGTAGCATACCAACAATACGTATGTTATAGATTTTCAAAACAAGGACGACTGATTGATATGTTATCTACTTTTATCGTCAAACTTGTCATGAAGTATTTGTTAATAATGCTTTGGGATACCATCCATCCAATTTCATAGATTTTTTTTCTCAAACTGCACCAAGGAAGAAGATTTTTAGGACTATACAGACTGTAAGGGAAACCCTTGAAATCAAGGCACATTGGTTGAGTGCTCTCTGTCGTCCTCTGTTTTGACTCAATTCTCCAACAGTAACGACTGGCAGAGCATGTATCAGGATTGGATGAGCACCTGGGACATGTTGACTGCATGTCATACGAGCTGTCATATGACTGGGGCTACCAGAGATAACCATTTCAGAGCTGTAAAGATTTTTAAAAATGTATTTAGTACAGGGTCTACAGCATCTGACTATACAGATTGGACTCTTACTGATCCTCCTGTTTTCAGTTCCCAAGCGCTGGTATTACAGGTGTGCGCCAGCCACCATGCCCAGTCTCAATCCATGTCTCAGCATGCGTCGGGGGAGGGACTGGTACCGCACACTGAGGATCAGTCCATGTATCTGCCTAAGCAGGCAGTTTAATCCACTGAGCTATCTGGCTGGCCCTTGTAAATGTTTTCTATAAGGATATGTCTTTAAAGTCCTGAGTAAGGTGCTTTATTTTTAGAACAGAGATTCTAAGTTGTCTTTCTGAGCCATGACAAATTCTCTGCAAGGTTTCATTTCACTGTCAAATTTGGTTACCAAGCCTATGACTTCTTCAAAAATCAAAATTTATCATAAACATAAATAGTTTCCATGTATCCATGCTATGGAGTTCTGAAGTCATTGTAGCTCCAAAGAATATGTCAGAGATGTGGCCTCCAGAAGCCTCTTTTCCTGGAAGCTCTTCTTAAACTCTAGACATTTTTATGGACAACAGTGATAAAAACTAACCCAAAATCTGTTAACATACTACAGACAGTAAAACGTAGCCAACTATTAAGTTATTCATCTAGCATATATAGTATAACTTACGCCACCTGCCCTAGTCAACCTTGTGTTCCTCTAGCAAAATACCAGAGCCTGAGTACTTTATTAAGAAAAGGAACTCGTTGAGCCATAGTTCTGAAAGGTAAAAAAAACCTGCTTGGTCTGGTGAGACCTGGGGAAGGTGGTATCACAGTGACAGCAGAGGTGCATGTGGGACAGAGATTTAGCAGACATGCCCAATCCTCATTTCTTTTTATTTTAGGAAGTAGAAAATAATAACAACTCTACAAAATTTCAAAATATGATAGGAGCAGTGTGGAGGATCCTTACAAAACTAGAATTGGAAATCCCATTCAATCCAGCTATCCCCCTACTGGAAATTTTCCCAGAAGAACTGAAAACATCATACCATAGTGATATCTGTGCACCTATGTTTATAGCAGCCCAATTTGTAATAGCCAAATCTTGGAAACAACCAAAATGCCCATTATTTGAAGAATGGTTGAAAAATATGTGATATTTTTATACAATAGAATATTACTCAGCTATAAAGAATGATAAACTGGAAGACTTCATATACAAATGGATGTATATCAAACATATACTCATAAGTGAAATAAGCTAGACCTACATTTGTAAATATCATATAGTCTCCCTAATATAAGAACTTTAAAGAAGAAGATAAGAACTTAAGGGCATAACACAGCTGAATGTGTTACGGATTAAACAACAAAGTGACTGGAAGCAGATAAAGGAGAAAATATATCAAGAGCAAAACTATGCACTTATGTACACAGGATGAATCTGATATTGGTCTCAAGAACCTTCAAAAGGTTCATCATATTGAACATAGCACTACGTAACACTAAAACTATGCTTGGAATGCATGTCACTCTTGTCTTTTTGATGTGTACTGCTCCCAGTGTAAATTCAGTTACTGTCATTCTCTCTCTCAAGAGCAGTACTTGGAAATAAGAGACTGGGCCAAGGGGCCTGGTGGAATGGCTCAGTGGCCTAAAGCACCTGTTTGGGAAAGCTTGGGCGGCCTCAGGGACCGCGGTTCGATCCCCGGCACCACATGCTGCGCCAGCCCTGCCCTCGGGGCGGGCTGAGCCGGCCATAAAAATGAGTGAATAAACAAACAAAGGTTCTGAAACAAGAAAAAATTAAAAAAAAAAAAAAAAAAAAAAGAGACTGGGCCAAATACCATAGTCTTGACAGGATGTAATTTTCTATTTCCTTGAATTCCCAAATATCTGTGTAAAAATTGTGTAACTGCTTATATCATAATGTATGGAACATTATTAGAATATCAATGATGGTCAGAAAATAGCAATTCCAAGCTAAGTCAAAGATTTGATACTCAGAAAGCCAGTGATGATAAGCTCAAATATATATGCTATAGTGTAACAGTATCACAAAGTTTTTCTGCTGGAGGGCTAAGAAGGTAAATTAACAGACCAAAAATTGGAGAAAAAGAAGGGCTATGAGGATAGTCAATATTTAGCCCTAGCCCTTCAAGGTCAATAAGTACTCAGGATATAAGAGAACCTGTGCTGCAATATCCTATAACTCAGAGGTGTCTTAAATTTTCTGGTCAAGCTGGGCGTGGTGGCGCACGCCTGTAATTCCAGCACTCGGGAGGCTGAGGCAGGAGGATCAGTGCGAGTTCGAGACCAGCCTGGGCTACAAAAGTGAGCTTAAGGCCAGCCTGAACTGTGCACTGAGACCCTGTCTCAAAAAGACAAAAAAAAAAAATTTTTCTGGTCAAGGAGATTATGGGACCTCAGAGGAAAGGGATAAATGAACTATAGTGCGTCTAAGGAGAGTCACCCAGAGAAAAACATTCTCTTAGGCTTTCACAGAAAGCAAAACAGCCAAGCAAAGGCTGTGACTCGTCCCGAAGGCTGACACTAACAACAGTTCTGCATAGTACTGTATATGGTTCCAAACTTAATCCTGAGGGGATTTGACCCTGGAAGATTAAAAAAAAAAAAAAAAAAAAAAAAAA
>PVJA010039993.1:0-18673 GCA_004027025.1 Myocastor coypus | reverse complement strand
TTACTTCAGATGTTATCTCTGATCTCAGTTGCTCTATAAGTTTCTGCACTTGTGTGTCTGCCTCAGATGCTACCAATTCAGAGGTTTCATCTGTATAATTCTCATTTTCTTCCATGATAGTGTCTTCTGTATTTGGTTTGGGTGGGCACGGGCCCTGAGATTGCCTCCTACTCCTTGTTGTTATCATTTTGTATGGAAGTGACCTTTGAACTTTGGTGGCGTTATGCTGTGTCTATGGGCGTTTGGTCTGGAGAGTCCAAGCTGGTTCCTCTACAGAGGTTCCTGACTCTGTGCTGGAGCTTTGGTTGCTAGCTTTTGTGAATCCTGGCGGATGTGGTCTGTAGGTGGAGGTGGAGCTTTGGGATTGAGTAGTCCTGGTATGCTCATGGACCAGATTGTTTGCCAGACAAGATGTTTGATGGGTTCCGTGCTGGAGCTTGGGCTGGAGGGGTAAAAAAAAAAGGGGGGGGCGTGGAAGGGGAAGGCGGGCCAAGGATCCTGACCCAGCGGTGCGGTTTGGATCTGGGCTGGAATAGGAAGTTAGTCGCGGGAATGCAGAGGCGGGGCAGAGGGGCGCAGGGAGCTTACCAGCGGAGGGTGCGCAGGCTCAGCTCCCAGCGGTGCGGTTTGGGTCTGGGCTGGAACAGGAACTACCAATGTGTTTTGAAACTGTCACATTGTTATACATCGTTATTTCTTATTAAAGGTAATAATAATAATAAATATTTCATAAAAAATTAAAAATAGAAAAAAAACAAAGTTCATATATAAACTTTATTTCCAGAAATGAAAAAGTAGAATTTGATATTAAAAACATATGATTTATAGTAACATCTCAAAAATAAAATAGTGACATACAAATTTAACAAAATACATAGAATTATACAGTGTAGGGAAAACTACAAAACTTATGCGAAAGACAACAAAGAAGTAAATTAACAGAGAAATAGCCTATATTCATTGATAAGATGCCTAATGTGAGGTTATCAGTTCTTTCCAGCTGAATTTAAGGATTCACGCCATCAAAATTAAAATTCTAGAAAGTTACTTTGTGAATATGGGTAAATCAATTCTAAGGTTTATGTGGAGAGGACAAAGATCCAGAACAGTCAACTCAATATAGGAAAACAAAACTGGAGCATCTATGCCACTCAACTCTAAGACTTACTAAAGCTTCATAATCAAGACAGTGTTGTACAGTACTGATGAAAGAGACCAATACCATGAAACAATGGAACAAAGTACAGTACCTAGAAATAGCCCCAAATAAATGTCAAGGATTGATCTATAGCACAGAGCAAAGCCAATCCAATGGATCTTCGACATATAGTATTTGAACAACTGGACACACACACACACACACACACACACACACAAATGTAGCTACAGATCTTATCTTACATTCTTCATAAAAATTAACTCAAAATGAGTCAAAGGCCTAAATGTGGAGCAATATTATAAAGCTCCTGTAAGCTAAGACCAGAGAAAATCTAGGTAACTTTGGGTACAGCGATGGTGTTTTAGCTACAACACCAAAGGCACAATTTATGAAAGAAATTAATACACTAGAACCCATCAAAATTAAAGCCTTTCTGTGAAGGATAATATCCAGAAAATTAGAAAGCAAGCCTTAGATCAAAAATATTTTCAAAAGACACAACTAATACAAAAACTGAACAATAAGAAAATGAATATCTGCTTATAATAGCCCAAATGTTGGTGAGTTTTGGAACAGGAACACTCACATATTTATGGCAGGAGTGTAAAATGTTACAGTGATATATAAGGAAAGATTACAGACTGTGATTTTTTTTTTTTTTTAATCTGAGACAGGGTCTCGTTATGCAGTTCAGGCTGGCTTTGAGCTCACTTTTGTAGCCCAGGCTGCTCTCAAACTTACACTGATCCTTCTGCCTCACCTGAGATTACAAGTGTGCACCACCACACCCGGCTTAGTCTGTGACTTTGGAAGACAGTTTCTTAGCAAACTAAACACAAACTTACTATGCTATCTAAAATTGTACCCTTAATATTTTTTTCTTTATTTAGGATAGCGTCTACAGGGTCTACAGGGTCTCACTAAGGAGATTGGACTCATAGTGATGCTCCTGTCTTCAGCCTCCTAGGTGCAGGGACTACAGGTACATGCCATCATGCCTAGTCTCAATTGCCATCTCAGTGTACCCCAGGGCAGGGCTGGCATGGCATGTTGGGGATCGAACCCTGGCCTCTGCACTCTGCCTAAGCAGATGCTTTAGTCTGCTGAGATATCAGGCTGGCCCTGTACCCTTAAATGTTTACTCAAGTGAGTTTGAGACATATGCTTACATAAAAACCTGCCAATGTGAGGGCTGGCCTGCGGCACAAGTGCCTGCCTAGCAAGTGCAAGGTCATGAGTTCGAACCTTGGTCCCGGAAAAAAAAAATGCCCATGGAATTTCACAGCAACTTTATTAATAATTTTCCCAAACTAAAAACTACCAAATTGCCCTGCAATAAGTAGGTAGTGACAAGTACAGAGTGTGGCACATTACAGAACACTGAGCCCAACCTACTTGTTAACTTGAGAAGAGTTAAGATTTTCATAATTCTGACTTCTGTCCAACACGACTACATGGCGTTCTTTCTTCAAATTTCATTTGGTGTCCTTTAATGGCACATAAATTCCTTTTGATATGCATGACTGAACTGGTGGGAAAGGGGAGAATCTCTGAAGCCAAAAAATTGCAAGAAAGTTAGAAACCAGAAAGGTTACTCACATTAAATTTGTATCCAAACAGAAGACAGCCTAGATTGTAGGAAAGTTATGTTTACACTTAAATAAGACAGAGTTTCCCTGCAAAGAAGGGCACATTGGCTAGGCATATAAAAACAGCCAACTTTATAGAAGTTGGGAAAGATACTGCCTGTTTCAACCACATTCCTCAAGAGAAGGAAAAGGGGGAAAGAAAGACAGAATTCCTAGTAACCCTAATAATATATATTTGTCTTCTCTTCTCCAGGGAGGGGCAAGTGAAGGTACAAATTTTAACTTAGCTCAATCCTAAAGTGATATTTCCTCGAGTTTCCAAAAACAAAAACAAATTTTCATTTGTCAAACCTATCTTCATTATAGATGTGCTGGGTTGAATAATGTTAACCATGTCCACTTAAAATACATGTCCACTCAGAAGTACAAAAATGAGGATCTGGAAATGGTCATTTTGCAAGATATAATTAATTAGGTATCTCAAGATGAAACCATTTTAGCTGTAGAGTGAGTCTCCAAATGAGTTGTGTCTTTGTCCATGTGAGAGGAAGAGAGGACACAAGAGGCACACATATATGAAGCAAGGCCATAAGAAGACAGAAATAGGGATTGGAGCCACAGGTAAAGATTGCCGTGGATGCCCAAGAGCTGAAAGAGGCAATGAAAGAGTCTTTTTCTTGGCCTTCAGGAAAAGCCTGGTCCTGTTGATGTCACAACTCCAAAATTTTGTCATGACTCCAGGATTCTGGCCTCTTGAACCATGAGAGAATACATTTCTATTGAGCCACTCAGTTTGTACAAATTTGTTATGGTTATCCTAGTAAATACATACACTAGATTTTAAGCAGTCTCTCTCTATATATATATTTTTTTCTTTAATTTGAGACAAGTCTCACTATGGTTCAGGATGGCTTTGAACTTGTGGTGATCCTCTTACATCAGGCTCTAGAATGTTCAGGTTACAGATATGCACCCCCAACACACACTTGTATCCAACCCACTTAAAATTTCAAGGACTTGACTTTGCAATCCCAAGCCATAAAACACATGAAGGAATAAGCCACAGTGAGACTCAGCATGAACATCAAGCTGCAGAAACCTGTAAACGGTGCAGGTATTGGAAATAAGAGAGGCTATGGAAACTATGAAGTAGATGCAAAAGAATATTTGAGTGAAGATTTGAAAAAATAGGAAGTATAACATCTAGAAATTGAAAGTACATAATAAAACTAGCAATTTGACTTGTGGGTTAAGTGGCAAGAAACAGCTAGCTAAGGAGAAAATAGAAGAACTGGAAGATAGATGTAAGGACAGCCATCACACTAATGAATGGTAATTCACTCAGAGTATAAAAACAACAAGTGTCTACACATATGGAATAGGTTTTAGAATTTGAAGCTAGATTAAAGAGTTTTGATGCACGTGATAGAAAAAGACTAGTTCCTATGTGAACTATTGTTAGAAATATAGACTTTAAAGATGTTGCAGAAGAGAGCTCACTGTGAAGTGAGGAACATGGTAGAGAAGGAATAATATCACTGTAGAAAAATACTTATCTTACCATAACCAGAATGCTGGTAGAATGTAAGCATCCAAATTACTAAAGGGAGGAGTAAGAAGGTGGAGGGAGGGAGGGAAAAACAATGATGGAAGCAAGAAATTGGAATGATCCCAAGTAGGGGTCCTGAGCGACAGAAAGCACTAGCCTCGACGCAAGAAGCAGTGGTGGGCAAAGATAGGCAGAACACACTGGAAAGTCAGAGAATACCAAAGAATTATTTCAGTAAAGGCTGATAATCAAGGTGGGACTGACTTAAAAAACAGCTGGTGCAGGTAGTTCAGAGGAAAGCTGAAGGGCTAAGACCCTGTTTTATTGATAAGGATAGAAATATTGGTTATGTTCTTCCTAAGAAAATCAAAAGTTAAAGGTATTTCTGTTTTTTTTCTAAGATGAATCTAAAGCTTATGTTAATGAACATGAAAATTTTGAGAGTATAATTAAACTCATGGCATTTACTTTTGTTGTTGTTGTTGTTCAGGGTCTCACTACACAGCTCAAACTTGTAGTGATCCATGTCCCTACTGCTGGGATTGCAGGCATGTGCCACTATGCCCAGGGTTCTGGCATTCCATTGCCAGGTCAGTGCACCTAGGAGCAGGGCTGGGGTGGCATGTACATGCAGTGCCAGGAAGCAGACCCTTGCCCCTGCACTTACCTAAGCAAGTCTGCTGAGTTATATTGCCAGCCTCATGGCATTCACTATTACATTTTATTAAGTGTTTCTATGTGCCTGAAAATTTTCATAATAAAACATCAGGGGATGGAATCCACAATGATACACCTATCAGAATAGCTAAGATGAAGAAAATACAGTATCCAGCATCTCTGGACTTATGAAGCAGTGAAAACTTCATACATTGTCAGCAGAACTCTAAATTGGTCCAAACCATATGGACAACTCTTAGGCAGAATCTATTAAACCTAAATATGTGCATATCTACGACAAGAAATTCCACCCTTAAGTATATGTTCTTGTGGTCTACCCAGAATGTCTCCCCACAGCCTCATGCGCTCATGAGTGGGGAACTAGGACCGTGGTGGATCATGGGAATGTGATACATATTGGTGGACTCGGCCCCTGATGGCTGACAGCTAAATGGGATGCTGGAGACCAAGCCTGCTCAGAGGAGGCAGGTCCCTGGGAACATGGCCTGGCAGGGTAGCACCCACATGCCTCCCACATTCTCCTTTCTGCCAGCTAAGCCCTGAGCTGTTTCTCCTCTGTGATGCCCCTCTGCCATGCCACCCTGCCTCAGAGCCAGCTGACTATGAACTGAACCTTCTACAAACTATGAGCCAAAATAAACTTCCTTAGAGTTGCTGGTGTCAGGGATTGTGACTCAGAAACAAGAAAGCAACTAAGACATAAGTACCTAATGGAAATCCTGCTGAGCACACTAACACGTGTAAAAGAAAGTTCAAAGAACCTTCATTTTGTGACAGCTAAGAACTGGAGCTGGTTTGGATGTCCAACACAAGCAGACTATTTAGAGTAGAAACATATGATAAAATACATGTCAATGACATTGAAAAATTAATTGCTTGAGAGACTAAGCATGAATGAACCTCACTAACTTGATACTGGGAGAAAGAAGACAGACATGAAAGAGTACAAACTATTTTATTTTATTTGTGTGGACAAAATAATCATGAAATTGGGAAATAGATTTTCTTTGGGAAGGTGAAAGAGGCAATGTTGGACAGAGGGCTAGAGGGGTCAGACTTCTGTGGAGTGGTCACATTCTATTTCCTCATTAGGTGGTGAGTCTGGGCATGCCCACTTTTATCTGTCTGTGTGTCTGTCTATCTATCTAGATCTTATGCCTTCTAACTTTGTAATGATTCATCATGTTGTAAACTTGAAATGCTTTCCTATACTTAAAAAATATTAATGCTTTAAAATATTTTTTGTGCATGTATGTGTGTGTGTGTGTGTGTGTGTGTGTGTGTGACATAGTACTGAAGATTGAACCCCAGACCTTTCAACTGAGATACAACCCCAGACACTTTTCATTTGTTTATTTCTTTTCTTTTTTTTTTAGGACCAGCGATTGAACTCAGGTATTCTACTGAGCTATTTCCCTGGCCCTATGCTTATTTTGGATTGAATTTTTGATAATCTGACCCAAAATAAATAGTCTAAGAACTAGATTTTAGAATATTTTAGACAGTAAATTATTCAGAATGGGCTTCAACCTGTAATCCTACCGCCTTGGGTTTACAGAATGCTGGAATTAAAGCTATGCCATCATACCCACCCTAAAATTTTCAAAATTTCTGAGTTGATTAACCCATGGTAATTTCAAAAAGGACAGAAGGATTAATTTCACAGTGGGAAAAAAAGGTCTTCCAGTTACTGAGAAGACTGTGCCAACAGACTGCTTGAATCTGCTGTGTAGCTGGAGCCCTGGGCACTGGCAGTCTCACAGGGTTTCCCTGGGCTCCAGGAGCAGGAACAGCAAGGTGCAGTAGATGGCTGACAGCCTGCTAGGAGAGAAGCTCTGAGGTGGCCTTTGAGGTCCCCAGAGTGAGGCATAGCATGTCATAGTACAATTTCTATGGCTCAAAGGAAGTGTTAAGTTTGCTGAATGACAGAATTCTATCAATCCTGTCTCTGGTATTCGCAAGGTTTGGGGCAAGAGCACAAATGCAGGCCCACTTATCATATGCTTAAATATTTAAAAGTTACAGATTAAACTAACCATTGTGCTCCTACTTAACAAATACCCCTATACAAGGACACTGAAGGCCAGAATGAGCCTAAAGAGTCCCACACCAGGAGGAGGAGGAAGTGGAGAGAAACTACTTCTCACTCCCCTTTTTCCTTTATCCCTGGCACATCCCTGGACACGCCAGATGTCCAAGGTTTACCCATGCCCCTACAAGTAGCTGCTCCTTGGCCACTGTTTAGGCTCAAGTGTTCCCCTAAAAGGCTCACTTTCAGGGCTGGGCACTGGGGATTGAGGATGTGACACAGAAGGATGCACTCTTGTTCCTGGCTGCTCCCTTCTGTCCCTGCATCTTGGCTCCCAGGATGTGCACAGATCCAATATACCATGCTGTTCCTCCAAGCTATTTCTGCCTAAAAGCCTGCTGTGGCTATGGGCTGAATCCATTGAATGTGTGAGTCAAAAGAAACCTCTGCTCCTTTAAGTTGTGGGTGTTGGATATTTTGTCCCCCAGTGGTAAAGTGACTAATACAACCATGCTTCATGCCTCAGGGTACAGATACCAGAGGCACAGGTTACTTTTAAGAAGACTGCTTGGAAAAGAGGACCACACTAGTCCTAGAAGTGTACTTAGGATCATTTAGACAGGGAATTTTTGGTTCTTGGCTGTCCAGAGTGTGTTTGCAATGGGTAGGAGACTGGACTCTACAAGGCACTGAATGAGGAAGGCTAGAACAGGAGTTCTGGAAAGCATGGGACCCAGAGGAGACTCTTCTAGCTACGGTATAAGGATAACATAAGTTCTTGTGCCTATCAGGAAATGTCTCCACAGAATCTGGAATGAACTGACAGTATAGTGATGATACAGGACTTTGGATACTTTGGTAGGTGCTAGTATGGAGAAATAATCATGCCTGAGTGCTACATAGGACTGGGGATTCCTGCACAGACTAAGAGAAGACTCCAAGGATCAGTTGTCTCCCCAGACTACTCTATTCCACTTGATAATAGGATTATTTAAAAGCTTCCTAGAAATTAAATGACACCTTGGGAAAAATGAAAAGGAAGAGGGAAACCTTAATATTTTGGGTTTACTCCAGTGAGATCAAGGACAAACTGAAGAAACTGAGTTAGCATGGGTTGATTGGCAAACTGGAGCTCAGACAAAAATTAAGCTCAGATATAAAAATTAGAGGAGCTGGGGAGATAGCTCTGTGGTACATGTGCCTGCCTGGCAAGTGCAAGGTCGAGAGTTTGAATCTTGGTCCTGCAATGAATAAATAATAAATAATAAATAAATGTAAATATAAACATACATAAAAATCAGAGTTACTGTTTCTTATACACCCTAAGTTCAGACCTATGTTGTTCAGCTTTCTGTTATTGTAACAAATACTGTGATAGCCAGTTTATAGAGATACAAGTGTTACTTTGACTTACACTTTTGGAAGCTTCCATCCAGCTGATAGTGGCTCCTTGCTTTGGGCCTGTGGTAAGCCAGGATGTCACGGTGGGAGCATGTGGCAAAGGCAGCCGCTCATCCCATAGTGGCCAGGGATCAAAAAGCTGGAAGAGGCCAGTGTCCCACAGCTGCCTTGAAGGGCACCCTGCTCCATGACCTCCTTCCAGTAAGAGGCAAGTTTCTATCTCTGAAGGGTTCTACCACCCCCTCAAAGCACCATAGGCTGGGGACCAGACCAAGGCTTCCACATATGAGTCTTTGGGGGATGTCAAGATCCAAGCTAGCAATACCTAATACATATTTGAGCGATACTGTTCGATACACTTGTAGGTACACTTGTGTACACTTTTTAGAGCACCTCGATTCCTAGTTCGTGTTTATCCCATCACAGAGACAGGGAAAGAAGTTTGGTAGTCCTTCTGAGACAGACTATGGAGGTCAGGAGTGGGCTTAGGAGGTGATGGAAGCTGAGCATGGGGCCACATTCATGTAATCCCCACACTCTTGGACGATGAGGTGAGAGGATCACACGTTTGAGCTTGGCCTGAGTAACTTAGCGACTTAGAAAAGAAGTGGGGAGGGATGTTGAAGATGTAGCTCTGTCTGAGGGCCCTGGGTTCGGTCCCCAGTTACCAGAAAAAAATGTGATGGAGTAAAAGGAAGGAGAAGCAACCCTCATTCTTAGAATTATAACATTAGCAATGGTCCCTTCAACCAGGAATTCTCAAAACACAATTTTGCTATCAACAATTTCCAGGATTTACACATAAGTAAAATTAAACAAATTGGGTAGCTGAAGAGCTAAAGAATATAAAGCAAGATAATGTTGAAGGAATATCACTGCTATGTAGAAGTAATGTACTCACCAGCTATAATAATTAAGTCAGGGTGCTATTGTGCATTCAAATAGCTCGACTGAACAAAGAATGAAAGCTAGGAAATGATTCTGCCCAATATTAATATGTGTTATGCAATTAAAATGCTTTTCAAGACTGTGTAGAATGGTAGCTTTGGGATAAACAAATGCACTCAAACAGTATACACAGAGTTAGGCTAGAGTTATAGCTTAGTCATAGGCTGTTTACATTAGCAAGCATAAGGTCCTGCATTTTGTACCCAACACTGAAAGTCAAACAAACAAACACACGCATTCAGGATAGAATAAAAAATTGGATGTAAAGAAAAGAAACAGAAAGAAAATGGAAGTAAATAGTTTCATAATTTTGACTTGAAGACAGCTTTTGTGAACATCGTAATAGTCAATGCTGCTGATAATAGCAAATGAATTGCAAATAAATGAATTATTTTAATAACTGGTATTAGATAAATTGTAGTACATCAACTCAATAACTTCATACATAGAAAAGTTATGTAACTAGAATGGACAGATTTTTTTTGACAACAGTGTAAAATGCAACTATTATACTGACTAGTACATTATTGTTACAAAGCAGTGCGATTTCTTCAACGTTATCTTGTTTTATAGTCTTTAGTTCTCGGGCTGGGGAGAAAGCTCAGTAGAATAAGCACCTGCCTGGCTAGTGCAAGGTCCTGAGTTCAGTCCCCAGTAACACACACACACAAGAATATATATATATATATATATATATATATATATATATATATATATATATATATATATACTCTTTAGTTCTTTTTTTTTTTTTTTTTTTTTTTTTTTTTGTCTTTTTGAGACAGGGTTTCACTATGCAGTTCAGGCTGGCTTTGAGCTCACTTTTGTAGCCCAGGCTGGTCTCAAACTCTCACCGATCCTCCTGCCTCAGCCTCCCGAGTGCTGGGATTACAGGCATGCACCATCACGTCCGGCTTCTTTAGTTCTTAAGTTACCCAAGATATTTAATTTTACCTATGTGTATGTCCTGGAAGTTGTTGCTAGACCTCACACATTTTAATAGCATACTTGCACTCTGAGAATTCTTGGTTTAAGGGATCATTGTAATGCTATAACTCAAAAAGAACCATATAATTTAATATTATAAAAAGCACAGATGCTCAGAAAAGAAGTAAAGGACATTAAAATTGCAGTAATGGGGCCTGGTGGGATGGCTCAGTGGTCTCAAGCGCCTGCTTGGGAAAGCTTGGGCAGCTTCAGGGACCGTGGTTCGATCCTCCTGCTGAGCCAGCCCTGCCCTTGGGACAGGCTGAGCCGGCCATAAAAATGAGTGCATAAACAAACAAAGGTTCTGAAACAAGAAATAAATAAATAAATAAAATTTTAAATAAATAAATAAATAAATAAATAAAATTGCAGTAGTCTGTCAATAACTTTTTTCTCCATTTTCTGTATTTTCTTAATAAGCGATCCTCCCAGAAAATCCAAATTTCCTACAATATTTCATTAGCAGTTCTTACTGCTTTTAAAACTTAACACATGCAACCTTATTTGCAAGAGCCAACAGGTGTAAGAGGTCCAACTGTGCTGTAACTGGTAAATGGAGAAACAAAGTATAGTGCACCCATAACAATGGGATACTGGTCATCAATTAAAGGAGTTACCTGTGCACGTTGTAACATGGGTAACCTCCAAAGAATGCATCTATGTGAAGTGAGCCAGATACAAATCACAACAGTGCATAATGATGTTTATGTCAAATGTCCAGAAGGCACCAGTCTAAAGAGATAGTATCTCAGCATTCAGAAGTTTAGATGAGGACAAAGGTTAAGTGTTGTTATGGTTTATGTCTAGTTGTCCCCCCAAAGCCTCATGGAGTACTGGGCGGGGACTTCTAGAGTTTGAGGCTTGATCCATGACCCCTGGGATTATGGGTTTTAGTACTGATGGGATTATGGGTGGAAGTACTTCTGGGATTATGGGTGTAGCCTAGGGCGGGAGCTAAGGCGGAGAGCCTGAATATAATATAAAGAGAGACAGAGAGACAGACTGGAGCTCGGGCTGTTGCTGTTGCTCTGCTGCCCTGATTGACTGGATGCCTCTGCTGCCATTTTGCTGCTGTTCTGCTGCCATGAACTGGATGCTCTCCGCCCTGCTCCACTCAGCCTTGGGCTAGCCGAATATGGACTGAAACCTCTACGAACTGTGAGCTAAATAAACCTTTCCTTCCTTGATTTTGAGTGTCGGGTATTTGTCCCAGCAACGAGCAAAAAGTAACTAAGACAAGTGTAAAAGGCAGTCACTAAATTAATCACTTAAAAATAAAGTGATAGGGGCCCAGTGGGATGGCTCAGTGGTCTAAAGCGCCTGCTTGGGGAAGCTTGGGCGGCTTCAGGGACCGCGGTTCGATCCCTGGCACCACGTGCTGCTGTGCCAGCCCTGCCCTCAGGGCGGGATGAGCCTGCCATAAAAATGAGTGAATAAACAAACAAAGGTTCTGAAACAAGAAAAACTAATAATAAATAAAAAAATTTAAAAAAATAAAGTGATATATGAATTATAAGTTATACCCCAATAAAGTTGCTTTTAAAAAGCCTCATGGAGAATTCGGTGAAAGTTTAGAGACCGAAAGATTTGAGGTTTTCTTTTGCTTTGTTTTTAATATGAAGGAGGACAGCCACATAAACAAATGCCAAAATGCTTTCAGTATTGGGTTGGGATGTAGCTCTGTGGTAAAGCACTTTTGTAGCATGCACAAAGCCCTGGGCTCAATCGCTAGCACTGGGGCAAAACTCAAAAACCAAACACATTCAAGTGGAATAAAAAAATGCAAACAAAAATCATAAAAGAACTGCAAGATAATAGAAAAAAATGGTTTTATGATTTTGGTTGCAGATACCTTTTGTCAGACTTTAGAGGTACAAACTTAGAGAAGCTGGCTTTAGGCAGTAGGATGGCAGCTTGTCACGCCAGCATTCTGTGAGGCTGAGGCAAGAGCACTGCCCAACAGCAGGAAACTTAGTGATTCAGCACGAATTTTTCTGAAAATAAAACATTAAAGGGGGAGGGGATGCTGTTGCTGTTGCTCCACACAAAGGCCTCTGAGTTCAAACTCCAGTACCCAAACCAAACAAAGCACAAAACAAGATCGTGGACTTACAGACATGTAGGCTGGACGTGCCACACGGTTTCTGATGCTGGAGGAGAAAGTCTGTTTAGATTTAAACCCAAAACGGTGACCTTGTCCCTCTTACCATATGTGGTTTCCCAAAGAAAAGAAACCAGGGGGCTACACTTTGAGCATTGCTGCTGGCCACCAGCGGCAGCATCAGCCCGCCAAGTCCCTTCTTCTCTGTAGCTTTCAGTTTCCTTCTCTGTGGGGGGAGGGCAGGCTTGTGAAGTGGTTTTTACACTCCTGCTCAGCTTTGGAGCTATTTTCCTTGGCGGCAGTCACCTCCATGATTTGTGCCTCCTCTCTACTCCAGCTGCCTCAGGCCTGGGGGCTTTCACATCAGATAGGGTCACCCTGCCCCGTTCCATTCCCTCGCACTTCTTCCCAGAGCTCTTGTTCAGGCTCCAGACTTTCTCATCAGAAATATTTTTGCAGTTGTTCTAACCTTAAGCCTTGCTCTATCTCTAGAGCTCTGATAATTTGTACGTTCTTTATTATTTTTTAACCATAGTTTCATTTATCAATTTCTGTATTTAAAACATGTCCCAAATCTCCTGACCTAGAGCAACAGCCATCTGGCTACACTCACAGTTCTGTGAGCAAGAATTGGTACAGGCAAAGGGGCTGGGTGAGAGGGGTGGACTGTCTATCATCAGATATAACTGGAATCTGCACCAGTACCTCAGATGATGGGGATGGGGCCATAGTCTGGGGCTTTGTTTTTGTCCCCTGCCCTCCACATTGCATCTGTTGGGGCTTGACTGTAAAAAACACATTCCTTGCTGATGTGACCAGGGCCTGGGTTGGAATGGTGGAAATGCCTGGGGTGGCAGCCCTGCCCCTCAGTGAGCCTAGGCTGGGTGGCCTCACAGCACAGTAACCTCAGGGTGGCTGGATTTCTCATAGATCGCTTCTTCTCTCTGAGCACATGCTCCAAGAATCAACCAAAGGTCTGCTAAAACTGAAATAGCCATCAGAAACAATGTGAACAAAACTCACCTAGCAGAAAAAAAAAATCATTAGAAATGGACAAGAAAAAGAGAAAATGTCAGTGTAAGAAAGAAAGCATAGGCAAGAAAGGATGAGTGAGCACTTGCGGAGAATATGCAAAAACCAGCGTGGAGTGTGGAGCAAAAAGCAAAACAAAATCAGAAGGAGCTAAAGCTGTGTTTTGATTATGTGCAATTGGCAATAGGATAATTACTACCTGCATCTTAAGTACTTAAACATCTTGTTGAAAGGATTTGTCCTTATTTCAGAAAAAAGTAACTAATGTGAACTCTATCGAGTAAATAGCATAAAATAAGTTAGTACATTATTTCATTTTACAAAAAGGTGCTGTAATGCATTTACCCTATGTGCAATCAACAAAAATAGTTTCTGATTGTAGAAGGACCCATTTTTTTCGTGGGCAGAGCTCACACTTTTTTGTTGCTGCTTTCCATAAGATCAGTTTCTTTCAAGTGGCTGAAGTCATCAAAAAGGGTTTTAGGGGAGCAGCAGTGCAGTTTAATGGTACAGCACTTTCTCAGCATGCGCAAAGCCCTGGGTCCCATCCCTAACACCACACACATGCACGAGAGAGAGAGAGAGAGAGAGAGAGAGAGAGACAGAGAGACAGAGACAGAGACAGAGAGAGACAGAGAGAGGAAGGCATTCAGAAAGATAGCAGTTTTTAAAACACAAACAATGTTTCAAAAGCCAAGATATCATGGCTTTCTGATATCTCAGTGTTGGGTCAGGAAGATAGCTTAGTGGCATAAGTGCCTGCCTGGTGAACACAAAGTCCTGAGTTTGATTCCAAGTACAGGAAAGAAAAAAAAAAAAAAAAAGACTTCTTAGTGAAGAAATGGCAGGATAATCAAGAAGGGGACTTGGGGAGCTGGGGAGGATAGCTCAGCTGTCAAAGCTCCCCTGGTACTGCATGCTGTGTTGGCGCTGGAAGTGCCACAAGCTGCATAGTGAAACCCTGTACCGTGTGTGTGTGTGTGTGTGTGTGTGTGTGTGTGTGTGTGCCGTGCCAGTCCTGCCCCTGGGGTACACTGAGTTGGTGACTGGACTTATACTGGGCATGGCAGCACAGGCCTCCCAGTGCTTGGGAAGCTGAAAACAGGAGGATCTATAGGTGAGACCCTGTAGACCCTAAACACACTTTTAAAAAAATTTAAAAAAAGGAGACTTGGCAGTTAATTATGCAAATTTCACTGTAAAGAAGATCTGTTGCACAGACAACCTGTTTGGTTTTTGAGGCCAGAAATATAGCTTAGCAGCACTGTGCCTGCCTGTTTGATTTCTGTTTTTTGTGGTTCTAGGGCCAGAACCTAGGGCCCCAGCCTAAGCAGCTCTTCTGCCATTGAGCTACACCCCAGCACCAAGACAGTATTTGTTATAGCTTGTATGTTCCCCAAAACTCCATGTGATCATTGATGGGGCTTTTTGGAAGTGGCTGTATCTAAGGTTTGTGCTGCTGGTATGTGGACATGACTCTGGGGTTGATTCTTGGTACAATGCTAGGATTAATTAAGGGTGTGAGAACTAGCCACCCCAGCCACCTGGGCTGATATGCTGCGTAAGATGGAAGGGACAGAGAGAGCTGTGCTCAGAGCTTGCTAGTGGGTGCTTGCTTGCTTTGGCTGTCTCCTGCCTGCCAGGAACTGTTTCTCCTCTGTGATGCTCTGTCATGTTACCCTACCTTACAGCTAGCTGATTACAGATTGAAACCTCTACTAAATCATGAGCTAAATAAGCCGTTCCTCTTTTCCTTTGCATGTTGCGTACTTTGTCTCAGCAATGAGATAAAAGTAACTAAGATGTTATTTGAAACAGACTCAAGGAGATTTGTGTGCAAATGGATTGAGGAGATGCCCTTGAAGAGGAAGATGGGACTGGATAATATAAGTGTAACCAAGGCCTCACTAAATTCTGGAGGGAGTTCTAGAGCTGGCATAGCTTTCGTTTTTCCCACCAATCTTTAACATCCCTTTCAGGGCCAGCGAGATGGCTCAGCAATCTAAAATACCTGCCTAAGGAAGTTTAGGCACCTGGACCCCAGCCCGTATGGCCCGCGCTCCCGCCGGGTAGGGTCCCTCGGCCCCTCTGCTTCTCTTCTGTATTCCTGCAACTAACTAACTTCCTGTTCCGGTCCCCTGTCCCTGGACCCCACCGTGCAAGGCCCGCGTGCCCGATGGGTAAGTTCCCTCGGGCCCCTCTGCTTCTCTTCTGCGTTCCTGCGAATAACTAACTTCCTGTTCCTGTCCGGGTCCCTGGACCCCTGGGTCAGGATCCTTGGCCCGCCTTCCCCTTCCCCTTTCCCGTTTTTTTTTTTTTTTTTTTAACTCCTCCTGCCTAAGCTCCACTACCGAACCCATCATACATCTCGTCTGGCAACTGATTTGGTCCACAAGCCTACCAGGACTCCTCAATTCCAAAGCTCCACCTCCACCTACAGACCACATTCACGGGGCTTCACAGCAGCCAGCAGCCCAAGCTCTAACACAAAGCCGGGAACTTCTATAGGGGAACCAACGTGGAGGCTCCAGACCAAAGGCCCATACACACTTATAGCATAACGCCACCAAAGTGCATAGGTCGCTTCCATACAAAATGATAACAACAAGGAGTAGGATGCAATCTCAGCGCCCGAGCCCACCCAAATCAAATACAGAAGACACTACCATGGAAGAAAATAAGAATCATGCAGATGAAACCTCTGAATTGGTAGCATCTGAGGCAAACACACAAGTGCAGAAACTTACACAGCAACTGAGATCAGAGGTAACATCTGAAGTAAAAAAAGAAATACATGAAGTGGAAAAATAGCTGGAGAAATGTATAGAGGACATCAGAGCTGAAATAATATCTAAAGTTAACAAAGACATGTCTAAATCAATAGCATCCCAAGTAGGGAACAACTACAGAAAAGAGGAGAGAACAGAAGAGAAATAATCTCTGAATTAGAGAAAGGATAACCATAATGACAGACTTCAATACAATTAAATAAGACATCGATAAAAAATTAGAGGAGAATAGAAAAATGATGGAGTCCCTGACGGAGCAATATAGGAAAGAAATAGATCGCATGAAACAGTTTCAAAAAGATATACAAGAAAATAAAATCTCAATCACAAGTTGGCAGAGCCATATGAACAAAAGTGAAGACAGAGTCTCAATCTTGAAGACACAGTTTCAGCCAGTGAATGAATAAGAAAGGATCTTTTAAAAACAACCAGAATGCAGGAAAAAATAATTCAACATCTGCAAGATGATACAAAAAGGAACAACGTGAGATTAATAGGAATCAATGAGAAAGAAGGAGTCAATACAAATGATATCAAAAGAATATGGGCAGAAGTAATAGCAGAAAACTTCCCAAATATGAGAAAACAATCGGACATTCAGGTAACTGAAGCCTACAGAACCCCAAATAACATCAACCCAACTAAAAACACGCCAAGACATATAATAGTCAAGATACCAGAAATCCAGCTGAAGAATAATATACTAAAAGCTGCTAGAGAAAAGAAACAGATCACATTTAAAAGAAAGTTTAGGCAACTGCCGAGACCGTGGCTCGATCCCTGGCCTCACATACTATGCCAGTCCCACCCCCAAGGCAGGCTGAGCTGACCAAAGCACAAATAAATACATATGGTTTAAATAAAATAAAATTTCAAAAACAAACAAACAAAAAACATCCTTTTCAGACCTGTCTCACTTGTACTAAGGAGTTAGGTATACACACCATGCTAGCCCTCTGGAGGAAGACTACATGGAACAAGGTAGTTTCCTACAGTTCAGTACAATGCTCTGTGTGGAAGACAGCTATAAGCCAGCAGCAGCCTACTTCCTCAGTATCCAGAGTTTTCTTAGTTGTCCAGGCATGGAAAGGATTTTTTAAAAAATTGAGATATTATATAAAGTGTTCAAATATTAAACATATGATTTTTTACATATTATAACCCCCATCCAAATCATGATGTAAACCTAATTCTCAGCACAGAGCAGGCGGTCTCACATTCTCTTTGAGTAAAAAGCCATTTCCACAAAGGTAAGCACTTTTCTCTCCTCTGTGGCTATATGCTGCTTTCATGTTTTTGAATTTCATATAAATGGAAACATCTAGAATGGACTACCTTGGATCTGTGTGATTTAACACACCTGTGTCATTTGTGTATAGTGTTATATACCCAGTAATTGGTCCTAGGTGCCCCAAAAATAGCAAAATCTTCCAAAGAGCAGTCACCTATATAAAATAATGCAATGTTTGCATATGACCCATGCATGTTGTCTTGATATACTTTAAGTCAGGGGCCTCAACCTTCAAAACAGAAATATACCAGTCTATGACCTGGTAGGAACCAGTCTATACAGCAGCACGTGAGAACTAAGCTATTGAACAAAGCTTCATGGTCATTTTTTTGTTTTTCGTTGTTGTTTTTGTTTTTTTGAGACAGGGTCTTACTATGTAGCCCAGGGCTTACAATGTAGCCCTGCTTCAGCCTCCCAAGTGCTGGCATTAAAGACTTGCACTACCATTCCTAGTTGTTTCATCTGTATTTATAGCCACACCCATTGCTTATATTGCCTTAAGCTCTGCCTCTTGTCAGTAAATTGGGGCATGAGAGTCTCATTAGAGTGAGAACCCTTGTGTGAACTGCACATTTAAAAGATCTGGGTTGAAAACTCCTTGTATGAGCCGGGCATGATGGGCACACAGCTGTAATCCCAGCACTTGGGAGGCTGAGGCAGGAGGATTGGTGTGGGTTCAAGGCCAGCCTGGGCTAGAAAAGTGAGCTCAAGGCCAGCCTGAACTGCATAGCCAAATCCTGCCTCAAAAAGATATACACATGCAGGCCAGCAGTATAGGTCAGCGAACTAAGTGCTTGCTTAAGAAAGCATAGGGGCCAGGGTTTGATTCTTGGCCTCACCTGCCATATTGGTCCTGCTCTTGGGTACGCTGAGCTGGCATGGTGGGGCATGCCTGTATCCTAGAACTTGGGAGGCAGGAAACAGGAGGATCACTATGAGTTAAGAGTTGCATAGTGAGACCCTGCACATACAAAAAAAAAAAAGGAGCTGGAGAGATAGCTCCATGGCACATGTGCCTGCCTGGCAAGTGCTGGTCCCACAAGAAAGAAAGAAAGAAAGAAAGAAAGAAAGAAAGAAAGAAAGAAAGAAAGAAAGAAAGAAAGAAAGAAAGGAAGAAAGA
>PVJA010039992.1:0-18670 GCA_004027025.1 Myocastor coypus | reverse complement strand
TTTTTTTTTTACATTGCTATTATTGATGTTTCCCTATTCATTAAGAAATAGCTTTCATACAAATGGTACTTTTTTTTTTTTTGTCTTTTTGAGACAGGGTCTCGCTATGCAGTTGAGGCTGGCCTTGAGCTCACTTCCGTAGCCCAGGCTGGTCTCGAACTCACACCGATCCTCCTGCCTCAGCCTCCCAAATGCTGGGATTACAGGCATGCGCATACAAATGGTACTTTAAATATATAATATGTATCCTAAAGTAGAGAAAATTTGTTATTTTAAATTGAATACTGTGTGGGAACACAATAAATGATCAGGAATTGAATCATTGATCTTTAAAAATGAAAATTGCAAACATAAGTTTGAAGTTAATTAGCTAAATTACTATAATTGGTAGCTTACCAATACTATAAGCAATTAAGTGAGGAAGTTGGAGTTTACTAAGCATTGAAATAATTTTTAATAGTCCACATACTGTTATTCGAAACAGGAGGATATCTAGAATAGTAAAAGCATCACACTACCTGACCTGAAAATATACTACAAAGCTACTTTGGTAAAATCAGCATGGTACTTGGAAAAAAGAACAGACCTGAGAATCTCGTGAACAAAATGAAAGAGTGCATACAACTACAAACATACCCAGCCACTTTGTGTTTGATAAATAGACCAAATATGTTTACTGCAAAAAGAGATAATCTTTAATAAATGGTGCTAGAAAAATAAGCTCTCTCTATGCCCAAAACTAAAACTAAACTCATTTATATCATCATGCACTCAAGTCCAAATACATCAAAGTTCTAGGTGTTTAAACAGAAACACTAAAAGTACTGGAAGACAAAATATGTGGAAATATTGAGGACATAAATGCAGGCAGAGAGTTCAAGAACAAATCCCAAATTGAATGCGTAGTACTTCAAAGAATGAACAACTGGGGTCTCGACTTATTAAAAAAAACCTTTCATGCAGCAATATAAACAAATAACAAAATGAAAAGTCAACCAACAGAGCAGGAAAACATTTTAACCAATTGTCATTCACACAAAGGACTTCTATCTAGAACATGTAAAAATATTATAAAAGCTTAGATCCCCACAGAATTCAAAGACCAAATCTAAAAAAATGGATTTCTGAGATGAGTGCACATTTCTCATGTGAAGAAATGCAAATGGAAAATAAATACATGGAAAATGTTTAACATCGTTGGTCATTCAAGAAATGCAAAATAAAATAAAACTAAGATTGGATTTCAGTCTAGAAAGAATGGCCGCAAACAAGAAATAAATGAATAACAAATGTCAGAGGAGCTATGAGGAGAAAAGAACTATTCTCCCCTTTTGGTGGGAGTGTAGACTGGTACCGTCACTGTAGAAATGAGTTTGCAGATTCCTCAAAAATCTAGGATGATAGGTTCTGTTCTGTAGGTGTCCGTTGATCTTACTGCAAATGATTCTACCTGGGATAGGAATGAGAAAGATAGACAAGAAGACAAAAAGCTGGGCTAGTTGGTCGTCAATCTGCCTGATGGACAAGACTAACTCAACACACACAAAAACAGTCCTTTATTTATGTTTTTGCAAAGTTTGTATCATATAACACACAGTTGCTTAGCAACTAGTAGTTGGCCTCAACCAGACAGGATGTTTTTCTCAGAACTGGGGTAGCTTGTTTGCTTTAGGCCCTGAGGCCCAGTCCCACCTACACATACTTGGTCAATTTCCTGGCTTCCTGCAGCTCCCAACACCATTTCACCCAGCTATTCCCTTCTGGTTATCTTCCCAGAACCACTGAAAACATCACACCCCAATAATTTATGTGCACTCACGTTTATAGCTGCACAATATGTAATCTTGGAAACAGCCTATATGACCATTGACCAAGGAATAGATTAAAAAAAAAAGATGTGATATTTTTAAGCAATGGAGTGCTATTCAGTCATATAGAAAGATGGACTTGGGACTTTTATATGTAAATGGATGAAATTTGAAATCTTGCTCATTGGGGAAATAAATCATACTCATATGTAAAATGATACCATCTGCCTGGTGTAACAAACTGGAAGAGTAAATAAGGTCTGAAATACACAATGAAATGAGAAGAAATTGTTCAAAAGGATACAGGAAGATAGGGAAAATGGGGGAAAAAGCAAGAAAAAAGGAAGAAAATTTGCAAGTTATTTATATTATTAGTGTATTTCACTTAGTTAATACAAAAGGAAGATTTTCATTACTATTGATTGGAAAATGTTTATGTCTATGCCTTATACGCTGAGTAACGACTTTAAAGATAACCACATGCAATGTACTTAGCTGTTGTTATTTTCCTATAATCTCATTATGAAATTTTGTTTTACTTTTTAAGATCAAATAAAAAAGAAGGTTATTTTCTTAAAAAAAAAAAAAAAAAAAAAAAAAAAAGGCCAAGCCTTTTATCTTCTTTGGGTGATACTGACTTTTATAAGTTTATCTTATAGTCTTCACCATTGTTTTTTTTGTTTGCTTTCCTTTTAACACTCCTGGTAGTCTGAATTAGCTGCATTTGTGCTACTCTCTTCTTCTCAAAGTTAAATATCCTCATCACGAAATTTTTTCCTCACGTGGGTTATAACCATTGATCCCAGGTGTCATTCTAATCTTTCTCTTGTTTGACATGGCGACAACTCCTGAATACAAGAAAGACAATAAAAGAGAAACATTTTGACTCTTGACATCAGTTTTACTTTGTGGAAAGTGTTGGTGGGGACATGATGCAAAGAGGGGTATTGCTGAGATAAAAACAGCTGTATCATGGAATTTAAAGGACATGTGCTTGTTTCTAGGTAAAACCATTTAAAATTTTGTTCTCAAATGATTTTGAATTCTAGTCATAAATAATTGGAAACTAAATTTCAACTAGCACTCAAGTATATCCTTTAACCTTTATCAAATCTTTTGGGGAAATCTTTCCTCCACCATAAATATATAAGAACTTTTCTGGGAAAGGTCAGGTGAGTTAAAGATTCTTACATAATCGATCCATAGACATTGACATTTGTTTTTGAACTTGGACAAATGTTCCTGTTGGACTTTGGCTCACTGACATATTTGAGTAATTGATCTTTTCTGATTCAGATTGGAGCAACATTTTCCTTCTTCTAGAACAGAAAACTTAAACTGCAGATATAAAACCACATTGAAGCATAATTTAATATTGCAATCAAAGCTAAAACAATGTTTTGCCAAAGACCCTAAATGTTTAACCTTAGCAAGTGACAAAAACCCTTTAAATGTACAAAAACATTGTATATTCATAATGTACACTGGTAAACATCTTATCTGTAATTTAATCTTCTCTGTGCAGTATAATCTTCTCTTTAATCTTCTCTGTGTATAAATATAATTGTGCTACTTCACAGAGGTAGATATAAGCATATTCATGCAAGCAAGACAGCGGTAATGATGGTGAGAAAGATCAATCATATTTGCATTCCTTCATTCTGCGACACAGCCCACTCAGTGGTTGTGACTTGGGACACAGTGCTATACCTCTGTAAATGGTCCCTTTCCAGTTTTATTTTAGCAGGGTAACTGCTACTCTCTGAAGTGATATTTGGAGCCTAAGTCTACCCCTTGGTAAAATGTATGTTTTATCACTTTAGATCTCAGTATTTTCCTAGGTTTAGAGGATGTTTTGCAGGAGTCTGTTGGTCAAGTGCCTACACTGTAATCCTTCAGTAATCATGTTGGCAGAGACGAGAGAGAGAGAGAGAGAGAGAGAGAGAGAGAGAGAGAGAGAGAGAGAGAGAGAGAGAGAGAGAGAGAGAGAGGGAAACTTATACTAGAGTAACCTTCAATTTGTGTGAAAACTAAGTCAAGAAAAGATATGACATATTCAGCTTTTTTTGAAGTGACAACTGTCCTCCAATAGTTACAGACTTGACATTCATCAAGAGAATGGATAGATCAGTTTTGCTGAGAGGAAGGCCACCCTTACATAGATGCATACGCTTTACCTGTGAGACTATAGCATTTCTGTGACATGTTATTTAATTCCGGCCTGGTTAAGAAGCAAGAATAGTTAAGAAGCAAGCTTAAGGTTATGGAGTGCATTGTCCTAGTCATCTGGTTATCTAATATTTCCTCTGATGTGGAATATCATAGAAATCAAAGGTCTATATTTTTTATGTCATAACCAGTGTCCATCTCTCTACCTATTGCCAAAATCTTGGTAGTTTAATTTGACCTTCTTTTTTCAAGTCAGCTGGAAGCTGCCAAATGGTCCAAAAATTTCCAGTGTTTTTCTTTACCTTTGTCCTAGGCTACTTGCCTCCTTATTGAGCAATGTAGTCAGTGTGCTTCCTCATGTCCTGGGAAGATTTCTTCTCACCACTTTTTAGGACTTCTGCAGAGTAGGTACATAGTACAAGTTACATTCACTTATATCTCATATTAAAGTATCAAGATGATCATTTCACAAAGCACAGATGAGTTCTTGTCATTTACTTTTGTACATGAATACTACCTATCATGTCACAGATGTGAACCGAGAGAGGGGGAATGCCTAGGAAACATAGAACAGTAGACAGTTTTGTCTATTTATCTACATAACTTATTGATCCCATTTCCACATGTTGAGTCAAATATTGAACATATCATGATAAGATGGTATTAATTCTACCTGTTTTCAATGGCTTGATGAATGTAATAATGCTCAGATCACCATGGGACACTCTCAATAGTTTTTTTGTAGTGTACAGTGTTGAACTTTGTGATAAGACGCTCAGAAGAAGCATAGCTGGGTCAAATGGAATTTTTATATTTAGGGATTGTTTTCTGACAAATTTCCATACTGATATCCTTAGTGGTTGTGTTCATGCATATTCCCTACAATGATGTTAAAAAGTCCCTTTTCCCTTACAATCTTGCCAGCATTTGCTGTTATTTTTTCAATTCTTGATTATAGCCATTGTAGTAGAGTACGATAATTTTAGTGTTATTTTAATTTGCATTTCTCTAATAGCCCAAAACCTGAGACATTTTTTATGTACCATTAGTTATTTATAATTATTCTTTCGAGAAGCATCTATTCATTTCAATTTTTCAAAGTTGATGAGGTCTATTGTTTTGGGAGCTTTCTCTCTCTCTGTATATATATCTATATGTCTATATATAGATATATATATTCTAGATATTAGTCCACTTCTTAAAGAATAATTATATTTATACTACTGCACAGAGGAAGATTAAATTACAGATCAAATATGTTTTCCAGTATACATTATGAATATATAATGTTTGTTCAGATGATTATATATTTTTTGTTCTTGTATTCTGCTATAGTTTATATCTATTCAGTTTATTGAAAGGAATAGTTATATTTAATTGTTTGAGCAAACTTATATGGCTATATCTGATAATCTGAAGAACTAGTTTTAAAAAATGTTTTGTTCATTTTAATGAGAAAAAAGTTAAAATAGCAATGAAACAGCTTCAAAACAGGTTAGTAGGACAGTTATAATAATTAATACATTACATATTGTTGTCTTCACTGAAGAAATACTTTGAAAAGCAATATGCAATATAACAACCACTGTTGATTTCCTATCATCTTGTTTTGAACTTTCGTATCATTTCAATTTTTTCTTTTCTCTTTAAAATTAAAAAAGAAAAAAAAATGAAACACAAAAAAATAAAACAAAAATAGAACAGAACAGAACAGAGCAGAACAGAATAGAATAGAATAGAATAAAATAAAGTAAATATCCCCCAAATCCTTCTGTGCTCCCAGATGGGATTTTTGTGAGTGCCTGGGTCATGCAGGAGCACTAACTGGACTGCAAGTTCTGGTTATGGCTGGCTGGACTTACTGAAGGCAGAAGATCCACCCTACATGTGAGTGGCACCAACCACTAAGCTTATGGCCTAAATGGGATAAGGAGAGGAAGGGAGTTGCTGCTTCCGGATTCTTGGTGGCTACAGCATAAAAATGTTTCTGCTCTGTGATGCCCCTTTGCCTTCCCACCCTGCCTTGGAGCCAGTCAAGTATGAACTGAAATCCCTAGAAAATGTTAGCTAAAACGAAACTTTCCTCCCTTGTGGTGGTCAGGTACTTTGTCTCAGAAATGAGAAAAGTAACTAAGACACTACTGTTTATGTGACATACACATTTTTCTTTTTTTGTGTTTTTGGGAAAGGTCTACAGGGCATTCAAGGTCTCACTACTAGATCAGACTCATAGTGATCTGCCTGTTTACAGCCACCCAAGTGCTGGGATTACAGGCGTGCACCACCATGCCCAGACTCCATTGCTGCCTCAGTACACCCCAGGTGTGGGGCCAGCCCAGCAGCCCTGGGGATTAAACCCTCCGGTCCCTCTACCTGCTTACAGGTGGATTAATCCGCTAAGATATTTGGCCAACCCTACATATTACATTTAATGATTAGTATATATTGAATCATCCTTATATCCCACAGATGAAGTTAACTTATTTATAATCCATGACCATTTCAATAATATGTTGCCTTTTCTATCTAATATCTTAACCCATTGTGTGGTTGTGGTATTAGGATAATGCTATCTTCCTAGAATAAATTTGACAGATTATCTTCTTTTAGGTTTCAGAGAGAAGCTTGAGAAACATTTTCACTGGATCTTTTATTATTATTATTATTATTATTATTACTACTATTATTATCTAAAGAGAATATAAAATAGTTGGAAAAACATAATAAAAATGATACAGAACTTCACTAAACAAAACAATAGAAATTTGACAATGATTGCTGCATTGTGTGTTGTCTTCAAATTAGTTTTACAGATTATCAGAAATAAGCATGAAAATGGGTATTAAAAGAGAGAAAAAAGTTATAAAAAATTAAAAAGGGCAAGGAAAAAGTATCAACTTCTCCCTTCTGTAGATCAGCAGAAAGCAGCAGTACAATCATCCAAGCTGTCCTGCATACATACACAGGTCTATTTCTTTTCCCACCCTCCCTCCCTTCTTACTTCCTTTTCCTCATCCCAGGTTTTCCTCCCTTCTCAACAGATTCATTCTGTTTCACAGTATCAGTTGTGCCTTGCAGTCCGTATTTACTCTTTTGGGTTCTTCCACTAGTGAGATAATATGTTTTCTCATGTGGATCTGATTTATTTTCTTTCTGATTATGGTCTCTAGTTGCATCCATTTAACTATAAATGCTTCAAATTTATCTTTTCTTTTTCATTTCTTTCTTTCTTTCCTTCCTTCCGTCTTTCTTTCTTCCTTCCTTCCTTCCTTCCTTTCTTTCTTTCTTTCTTTCTTTCTTTCTTTCTTCCTTTTTTGCAGTACAGGGGGTCGAAATCAGGATGTCATGCTTGCCAGGCAGGCACTTATGCTGCCAAGCTATCCCCCCATCATACTTATCTTTTTATTTATTTATTTTTATTACTTTTAATAATAAATAACAATGTGATCATTTCAAAATGTTAGTAGTAAATTTCAAAAATGTGATACAATGCATATTATTTTCCTATTATACAAAGCACAGGGTGTAGATGTTATAATTTTTCTAATCGTTATTGGTACAATTTTTTTTCTCATTCAAACAAGAAAAAATAGTATATATAACCCAATGTTCAATAATCACAGTGGGTTATTGGTAAAATTGGCAATGCTGGAAACTGTTGATTTAAGCTTCGTACAGCTCAGCATTCTAATTTAGCTTTCTGTTTTATGCCTTGTGGTTAAAATTTCCTGTTCGGTGGTGAAGGGCAAATTTAAGCAAGACCTATATAGCAAAATAGGTAACTTTTGCATCACACAAGGTCATTCAAATCCTCTCAGGATTTACTTTGGACAGTGCTTTGTAGAACTGTTGTCAGTACCAGCCATCTGGATGAGTCACTGCCATTGCCTGAACAGTTTGCTCTCTATGAAAGACTAAGAGAATGTTTCCTCTCTAGGTGATTCTCCTTTGGCACAGTAGATGTCTTCAATCCCTTTCCTCTGTAGCCCCATAATCTCCTTGAACAGAAAATTTGGGAAACCACTGAGTTACAGGATGTTACAGCACAGGTTCTCATTTGTCCTGAGTCCTCACTGACCTTGAAGGGCTAGGGACAAAATATTAGCTATCCATGTAATCCTTCTTTTTCTCTAATTTTTTTGTCTGTAAACTTATATTCTTAACACTCCAGAGGAAAAGTTTATTGAAACTGTTACTCTATAACATAGGTACTTGGGCATAACATCACTGTCTTTCTGAGTATCAAACATCTTAGACTTAACTTGGAATTGGTATTTTTCTGTCAATCACTGATATTCTAATAAATCTGTATAGAATGTGATAAAAGCAGTTAGACATTTTTACACACACATTTAGAAATGTAAGTATATACAAAATTGTAGCTGGTCAAATCTATGGCATTTTTCCTAGTCTCTTACTCTCATGTAATAGCATTTTTGTTTTCTTGTAAACCAACCATTTACTTGAGAGAGCATAGCAGTAATTAAAATTGCACTAGAAGCAGCACACATATAAAAGACCAGAATGACAGACATTCCAAGCATAGTTTTACTGTTACACATTGCTATCCTCAGTGTTAAAAACATTTTGGAGGTTCCAAGGACCGTTATCTAACTCATCCTGTATATATAAGTGAATAGCTTTTCCCCTGCTATGCTTCCGATCTTTTCTGGTTGTAGTCAATTCATTGTTTAACCCTTAAATCATTGATTTAACCATTCAGCTATGTTATTCCTCTCCATTTTTATTTCTTCTTTTGAGTTTTTATACTTGGCAGATTATACGATATTTATACATGTATGTCTGGGTTATTTTACTTATAAGTATATGTTCAAGATACATCCATTTATATATGAAGTCTTCTAGTTTGTCATTCTTTATAGCTGACTAATATTTTATTGTACAAAAATACCACATCTTTTTTAATCATTCCTCAGATGATGGGCATTTTGATTGTTTCCAAGATTTGTCTATTACAACTTGTGCTGCTATAAACATAGGTGAACAGCTATCACTATGGTACGATATATTCAGTTCTTCTGGGAAATTTTCCAGTAGGGGATAGCTGGATTGAATGGAATTTCGAGTTCTAGTTTTTTAAGGAGTCTCCACACTGTTTTCCATAAAGGTTGCACCAGTCTACATTCCCATAAGTAGTGGAGAAGGGTTTTGTTTTTCCCACAGCCTCTCCAACATTTTTTGTTGCTTTATTTCTTTATGAACTCCATTCTTTCTTGAGATAGTATCTAAGTGTTGCATTAATTTCTATTTCATGAATGAGTACTGAAGTGGAGCATTTCTTCAAGTATTCGTAGGCTTGTTGAATTTCTCTGAGAAGTGTGTGTTCATCTCAGATGCCCATTTTTGGATTGGGTCTTTGAATTTTGGGACTGTAATGATTTTTAGTTCTTTATAAATTCTAGATAGAAGACCTTTGTTTGAATACTTATTAGTCAAAAAATTTTCAAAATTTGTGCATTGTCTTTTCAATCTGTAGTAAATTCTTTTTAGTTGCAATAACTTCTTAGCTGCAGCAGGTTCCAGTTGTTGATTCTTTCAACTGTTAAACATGCATTTTGATTTGTGCCCATGAATTCTTTGCTTACCCCGATGTCTTCAAGATTTTCTCCCACTTTTTCTTCCAGGAGATTTAATGTTTCTCCTTTAATAATTAGATCTCTAATCCATTTTGACTTTAGTTTAGTTCATGGTAGTAGATCTGGGTCGTTTTAGTTTTTGGCATGTTGGAAAGGCAGTTTTTCCAGCATCATTTGTTAAAGAGGCTATCTTTCTTCCAGCAAACATTTTTGGTCCCTATGTCGAAGACAAGGTGGCTGAGTGTGCTTGTGTTTGCTTCTGCATCTTCTAATCTATTCCATTGATCCTCAAGTCTATTTCTTTGCCAATACCATGCTGATTTTATCACTGTAGCTTTGTACTATAATTTTAGGTCAGAAATTGTAATGCCTACTGTCTTACCTTTGTTTCCCAGTATTGTCTTTGCATTTCTCGGTCTTTTTTGGTTCCAAATAAATTTTAGGAATTATTTCTCCAGGTCTGTGATGCATGCTGATGGTATCTTGATAGGCATCGCATTAAATCTGTACAACAATTTAGGGAGCATGACCATTTTCACAATGTCGGTTCTTCCTCTCCAGGCGCAGGGAATATCTGTCCATTTTCTGAAATTCTCTAGGATCTCTTTTTTCAGAGTACTGTAGTTTTCTTTGAAAAGGTCGTTCACTTCTTCAGTTAGGTTAATTCTCAAGTATTTCATTTCCTTTGGTGCTATTGTAAAAGGTATTGTTTCTCTAATTTCTATCTCAATGTGTCTGTTATCTTAGAGGAATGCTATTGATTTTTTTGTGTTGACTTTGTATCCTGCTATGCTACTGAAGTTGTGTATTAATTTTAGTATCTTTTTGGTGGAGTATTTGGGGTCTTCCAAGTAGATTATCATGTCATCTGAAAATAATGATATTTTAACTTCTCCTTTACCTATTCTTATTCCTTTTATTTCTTTCTCTTATGTAATGGCTGTAGCTATTGATTCCAGAATTATATTGAGTAGGAGTGGTGATGGAGGACATCCTTGTCTTGTACCAGATCTCAGAGTAAAAACTTCATTTTTTCCCCATTTATAATTATGTTAGTTGTTGTATTGATGTAGATGACTTTTATCAGATATAGTTAGAGGCCCTCTATTCCAATTTTGTGTAGGACTTTGAGCTTAAATCAGTCTTGGACTTTGTCAAAAGCCTTTTCTGCATCAATTGAAGTGATCCTGTGATATTTGGCTTTGGCTCTATTGATATAGTGTATTACATCTATGGATTTGTGCATTTTAAATCATCCTTGCATCTCTGGGATGAATCCTACCTGTTCATGATGTCTTCTTGATAGGCTGCATTATATTTGAGAGGTTTTTTGAGGATTTTTGCATCTATGTTCATGAGAGAAAGTGGTCTGTAATTCTCTTTTTCAGTTGCATCTCTCTTTGGTTTTTGTATCAGTGTAATACTTGCTTCTAGGAATGATTTTGGGAAGATTGCTTTCTTTTCATTTTCACTGAAGAGTTTCAGTATTGGGATTATGTCTTCTGTAAATTTCTTGAAGAATTCAGTGGTGAATCCATCATGTCCTGGAACTTTCTTTGTCCATAAGCTTTTTATTATATTTTGTATTTCATTGACTGTTACTGGGTTACTGAGATTTCTTATATCTTCTTGATTCAGTTTTGGTAATTTGTACCTTTCTAGAAACCTGTCTATTTCATCCGTGTCTCCAATTCTGGGGGAGTAAAGATTCTCAATGTAACTATTAAAGATCCTCTGAATCACTGATGGATCTGTAGTAATTTTACCTATTTCATTGCTTATTGATTGACTTTGAGTCTTTCCTCTTTTTGATGACGTTAGCTAGGGGCTTAACAATTTTACTTAATCTTTCAAAGAACTAGCTTTTTGATTCGTTAATTCTTTGTACTTTTTTCTTTGACTCAATTGAAGTAGTTTCCGCTCTAATCTTTATAATTTCCTCCTGTCTTTGGACTTTCAGTTTTGTTTGCTCTTCCATTTCTAGTTGGTTTAGGTGCTGCATTTGAGTACTTATTTGTTCCCGTTCTGTCTTCTTAATGTGCGAGTTTAGAGCTGTACATTTCCCTGTAAGAACTGCTTTCATTGCTCCCATAAATTCTGGTAGGTTTTCCTTGAATTTTCATTAAATTCTAGGTACTGTTTAATTTCATCTGTAACCCACTGGTATCTGAGAAGGGTTTTGTTTAATTTCCATATATTTTTGAGGTTCTTGTGTTTTCTTTTATTGTTTATATCCAGTTTCATTTTACTGTAGTCAGGTAATATGCATGGAATAATTTCTGTTTTCTTGCATGTACTTAGGCATGACCTATGCACTAATATATATGGTCTATTTTGGAAAATATTCCATGTGCAGCTGAAGAAAGCGTGTTTTCAGAAGTGGTTGGTTGGAAAACTCTGTGTATATTCACCAAGTCCAGTTCTTCAAAGTTTCTGGTTCAGTTCTGCAACTTTCTTGCTTATTTTCTTTTTCTGTTTGATCTGTCTTTTTGGTATAAAGAGGTACTAAAGTCTCTTGTTAAGATGGTGGTATAAGATATTAGATTTTTCATGGCTACTAACATTTGTCTTATATAACTTGATGCTCCCTTGTTGGGTGCATATATATTTGAGTGTTACCTCTTGGTCTTGAGTTTTTCCCCTACCTAGTATGTAGTGGCCTTCTTTATTTCATTTGATCGATCTTGGTTTGAAGTTTAGACTGTCTGCAAAAAGGATTGCTACCCTTGCTTTTTTTTGAGGTGCTGGAGCATGTAGTATTGTTTTCCAGCCTTTTGCTTTTAGGCTATGAGTTTCTTTATGAGTTAACTGTGTTTCTTGTATACAGTATATGGTCGGATTTTGCTTCCTTATCCAGTCTATCAGTGTATTTCTTTCAGTTGGACAGTTGAGTCCTTTTATGTTGATAGTTATAACTGAAATGTATTTACTTATGATTGATATGTCTTCTTATTACTGTTTACCTTTTTTTCTCCTGTGTTTAAATGGTTGCCCTATTTGGTAGGTTCTTCCTGTTCTCGTTTGTGAGCTCGGGTCGTTTTAGTCCCTCTCTAAAATATTTTTCAGTAGTCTGTGTAAGGATGGCTTTGACATCTTGAAATTCTTTTTTTTAATTTTATTTATTTTTTTCTTGTTTCAGAACCTTTGTTTGTTTATTCTCTCATTTTTATGGCCGGCTCAGCCTGACATCTTGAAATTCTTTAGTTGCTCCTTGTCCTTGAAATATTTCACTTCTCCCTCATACTTGAAATAGTTTTGTAGGGTGTAGTAGTCTGGGCTGGAATTTGTTTTCATGGACGACTTGAAGCACTCTGCTTCATGCTCTTCTTGACTTCATGGTTTGTGAAGAGAAATCTGCCATTATTCAGATAGATTTTTCTTTAAACGTGATCTGTTCCCCCCAGCCCCGGCAGCTTTTACTATATTATTCTTCTGCTGGATTTCTGGGTTCTAGACTGTTATATGTCTGGGGGTGTTTTTAGTTGGGTTGATATTATTTGGAGCTCTATGTGCTTCAGTTACATGAATGTCAGATTGTTTTCTCATATTTGGGAAATTTTCTGCTATTACTTCTGCCCATATTCTTTTTATATCCTTTGTACTGACTCCTTTTTTCTCATTCATTCCTATTATTCTCACCTTGTTCATTTTTGCATCACCTTACAGGTGTTGAATTATTTTTTCCTGCATCCTGGTTGTTTTTAAGAGATCCTTTGTTACCTTTTCACTAGCTGTGACTGTGTCTTCACACTCTATCTTTAATTTTGTTCAGTTTTGTCAGCTTTTGATTGAGATTTTATTTTCTTGTCTATGTTTTTGAGACTGTTTCATATGATCTATTTCTTTCATATATTCATCTACCAGGGAATCCATAATTTTTCTATTCTGCTATAATTTTTTATCAGTATCTTCTTTAGTATTGTTTAATTTTTTCATTATAGTTACCCTTTCTTCCTCTACTTCAGAGATTATTTCTACTCCATTCTCCTCTCTACCTTTCTACAGTTTTTTCCCTACTTTAGATGCTATTTAGTTAGAGATGTCTTTTTTTACTTTAGAGGTTATTTCTGGTCTGACTTCCTCTATACATTTCTGCAGTTATTTTTCCACTTCAGATTCTTTTAATTCATGCATTTTCTTTTTCACTTCAGATGTTTTATCTAATCTGAGTTCCTCTATACATTGCTGCACTTGCCTGTCTACCTTAGATGCTACCGATTCAGATATTTTGGCTGCCTGATTCTAGTTTTCTACAATGGTACTGTCTCCTGTACTTGTTCTGGGTGGGCTCAGGACCTGAGATTATGTCTTCCTCCTCTTTGTTATTTCATATGACCTCTGCACTTTGGTGAAGTTATGTTGTTAGTGCCTATCAAAATCTGGGTCTGGATCCACCAGTCTTGATCCCTTCCAGGTGTGCCTGGCTCAGTCATGCCTGCTGTGCTCAGCTTCTTCCTACAGCCAGTGGGCACAGGCCCGGTTTGTGAGCATGGGTGGGCACGGTCAGAATTCTGGTGATTGTGGCATGAGGCGCATGCTGGAGGAGAGGTCCTGCCTCGGTGTAGGCCTGGATATGTCAGCATGGTCATGGGGGGACCAGATTCTGGGGACTGGTGGTGTGGAGGGCGCATCAGCAGAGAGGTCCTACCTGGGCACAGGCCTGGGTTAGACAGCATCTATTTATCTTTTATAATAGCTCAGTAATGCTCTATTGTATAAAAATACCACATCCTTGTTATACCTTCTTCAGTTGTTGGACATTTTTGACATGATTGTTTCCATGATTTAGGTATGAAATGTTGTTCTGTTATAAACATGGATGCACATATATTGCTGTACTCCAGTGTTTCAGTTCGTTTGGAAAGTTACCAGGGAAAGAAATTGATAGTTTGAATGGGACTTCCAATCTAGATATTTGAGAAACCTCCATGCTGATTTCCACAGTGGTTGTACCAGTTGGCACTACCACTGACAGTGTGGAAGGGTCCCTTTTTCTTTATATCCTCTCCAGTATTTGTCATTGGTTAACTTCCTTTTTTAAAAATGTATTTGGTAATTTCAGGGTCTTGCTATGCAGCTTGAATTTGTGATCCTCCTGCTTTCAGCCTCCCCAGTGCTAGGATTATAAGCATGTACTACTGGGCCTGGACTCTGGCAGGCCCATCCTGCCTTGGTGGCCGGGGCTGGTGAATCATATAGTGCCAGGAACCAAATTGCCTAAATTTGCCTAAACAGGTGCTTTAGTCCACTGAGCTATCACACTGCCCTCTGGTTGACTTCTTCATGATAACATTCTTTTTGGGTTGAGATGGAATCTCAGTGTTTTAATTTGCATTTCTTCAATGATCAATGATGTTGAACATTTTTTTCATGTATTTATTTTCCATTTGCAATTCTTTGTCTGAGAATTATATATTGATCTCATTGCCCATTTTTGGATTAGGTCTTTGAATTTTGAGGCCTCATTTTTCTCATCTTTTCAAAATGTTTCTACATATCAGAAGAAAATACCAATGAAGTAAAAAGAAAACCCATGAATTAGAAAAAAAAATAGCTTACTGTTCCTTAGACAAAATACTTATATGTAGAACATATAAGTAATTGTGTAAAATTTTACTTAAAGTTCTTTTAGAAGTCTTTGATGAACCCATCAGCCAAGTCCTGAACCTTTCCTCATTGATAGTTTTCACTAATGTCTCTGTCTTGTTGCCTGATATTTTTCTTGTCAGGATTTTTAAAATATTGTGTAATTTGTCTTGATAATCTGTATGTGTCTGGGAATTTCTCCATTGTTTTTTAGGTTATCCAATTTCTCCAAATATAAGATTTTTATTTTCTGTTAATGCTTTAATTTTAGCACTGTATTTTAATTTCTGACTGAAGTAATACCTTTTCTCTTTCTTTCTTTTGATACACTTGACTAAAGGTTTAACAATCTTGCTTATCCTTGCAAAGAACCAACTCTGATTTGTCAACCATATACATATATATATATATATATATATATATATATATATATATATATATATATTTTTTTTTTTTTTTTTTTTTTTTTTTTTTTTTTTTTTTTTTTTTTTTTTTTTTTTTTTTTTTTTTTTTTTTTTTTTTTTTTTTTTTTTTTTTTTTTTTTTCTGGGACCAGTTTCAAACGCACGACCTTGCACTTACCAGGCAGGCACTTATCCCACGGAGCTATCTCTCCAGCCCCTAACCCCTTTGTATCTCCTCAGCCCAAGGTGCTTTCATTTTCTCTCTGAGCTGTTTAATTCCTTTCTTTCTTCTAGCTTCGGATTAAAATTTGCTTACAATTTACGATACTGAGCTACACAGTTAAATTGTTTGAGATCACTCTGTCCTAATATACCTCTATATATGTCCTATATACCTCTATTGGTAAAAATATCCTCCTTAAAACTGTTTCCATACGTTTTCTGTTGTGTTTCAATTTTCATTTTATTTTAGAAGTGTCCTTATTGTCACTATTCTGTGATTTGTTCATTGATATATTGCTTGTTGAATGATTATATTATAACCCCATATTTGTATGATTTTTTTGACTTTTGATTTATAGTTTTATGCAGTTATGATCAAATAGCAAAAAATATTGTGGTTCTTTCATATTTAAACTTGCTTGATAGTCTAAGATATGAGGTATTTTGGAAAAACCTCAGCATGCTGCTGAGAATAGTGTATGTTTGATTTTTGCTGGATGAAATAATATAATTTTTTTTTTTTAAATCCACTTGTTCAATAGTGTGGCTTGGCTTTTTTGTTGGTTTGGCTGTTCATCTAGTTTGTTTTTTGATTTTTGATAATGTAATATTCAGGTTCTCTGGTGTGATTGTGTTTGCTTTTCTCTGTTATTTTACACCAGTAGTCATTGCTTATGAAGGTGAGTATCCATGCATTTGGTGCTCAGATATTTTGCTTGTTTGCTCCTTTTGTTGAATTGTTTCCTTTATTAATACCTACTGGCTTTCTTATCTATTCTGATCAGTTTTGACTTGAAGTCTGATGTTTCTGAAAAAAAATGTCTTCCTAGTGCTTTTGTGTTTTGCTTGCATGGACTATTGTTTTCTACACATTTACTTGCCATATATGTGTTTTGTTTTTATGAGATGAGTCTCTTATAGACATCATATCTTTATATTTTGATTTTGATCCAATCTATCCATCCTATTTTCAATTGTAAAGGTGACACTATTGATATTGATAGTGATTATTGTATGATATTTGCTGAATCTTTTATTTCATTGTTTTTCCAATGCTTAATATATTTTCCTTTAGTTTATCTGTTCTTCCCATTAGATGCATATTTTCCTTTGAGATCTTTGGTAGTGATGGTTTCCTTTTCTCTGGATGTGATTCCTTTAAATATTTTATGCAGTTCTCATTTAAAATTTATGTACTATATTGTTGTGTTATAGTTTCCAAATGGGCCAACCCATTGTTGTGGGGTTGGATTCTTAAATTGTCACATATTTGGCACTCGCAACACTTACAACATTTTGTCATTAAAGACTGAGTGTGTAATTGGATTGAAAAATAAGTATGTGCTATATTTCTCCTGTGCTTTGATGATCCAGGACTGCAATCAAGAGTCTTGGCAAAAAGAATTATCTTATTGAAACTTTCTTACACTCCTTCCTTTTACTGGTAGTATAAGTGTCTCCATGTCTTTTCAAAGATGAAAAAAAAAACCACTCCATTCACATAAATATTTGTAATTTTTTTATCTGAACTTAACATTGTCTTATTCACTTTTGCTAAGATGCAAAATATATACAAATTTTAATGCTCACATGTTTAATGACACTGATGAATTCAACTGAGTATGCAAGCACATATTTGATGCAGACTCTTCCAATAGAGTATTTGCAATACCTCAAAAATATTTGTTTACTCATTTTATTTCTCAAAAAACCTGAGAGTAGTCATAGATAATTCAAACTTCATATTAATGACAATTTATCATTAGTATCTTATGCTAGTGATTTGTTTAACATGTTTTTTGTTTGTTTGTTTCTCTGTTTTCTATATTTTCTGCAGGGTCTCACTTTGCAGCTTGAACTTGTAGTGATCCTCTTGTTTTGATTTCCGCAGTGCCTTACCATGCACAGATTCTGTCACTGGCTCAGTGCACCCACAGATGAGACTGGCACTGATATGTTGTGTCAGAGATTGAACCCTGGTCCCAGTGTTTGCCTGAGAAGGCGCTTAGTCCACTGAGATATCTCACCATTTTTTTTTTCTGAGTCGTATTTTTTTGATTAGTTATTTTTCTATTTTTAGAAGAGAATAGTACTTTGTTGTATGAAGAAATTTTATTATCTATTTCTTGTGAAAATGAGCAATGCATTTTAAAATATATTTTTAACATAATAAATAAATCTGTTAGTATAGTATGCGAATACTTTTCTAAAGGTTTTTTATTATAACTTTCACGTAGTATTTCTTTTCTATAAATGTGGAATTCCTAATTCATCGTGCACATACATATGCAAAAAGTTTTAGAAAACTGTCAAATTATTTTCTAGTGTCATAGTTTCTTAATTTTATTTGTACTTTCCTTATTTTTAAATTTTATTTTCTAATTGTACTTGTGTATGTACTTACTTGATTCCTTTCAAAACAAATATAAAATTGTGATTTAGCCCAATATTAGCATCCATTGGATGAAGGGTGAGCTTTCTGAGTAGCTTATTTTTTCTGATAGTATATTGGTTATATTTAAAATTTTATTTTATTAATACAGGTTTGAAACACATGACATTCACATTTGTCTCTCAGGGGGTAAGCGCATGTGTATACCATATCTCAGTTCTTTTTTATTCTCCTTCATTTCCCCAACAATCTCTCTCTGTCTCTGTCTCTGTCTCCCTCCCTGATTCATGATAAATGAATACAATAGTGAATTCAGGTTACCATACAAAAATACCACAGATTGTGCACATAAGAAACACATTTCTTACCATATTTCTGGAGAAGCAGCGTTCCTGATCAAGGCACTTGAAATTCAATTTCTTGCCGGGCATGGTGGCACACGCCTGTAATCCCAGCACTTGGGAGGCTGAGGCAGGAGGATCGATGCGAGTTC